>JAJPUD010013619.1:0-43595 GCA_023553655.1 Myrmecobius fasciatus
TTCTCATCCCCAGGGAGAGACCAGGTTATGGTCACCCTAAGAAGAGAGAGTAGATGGAGGCTAGACTTCCTTTCAGGCCTTCCGGGAGGTCCTATCCCAAAGAGACACTTTTTGTTTTCAGACTCACATATAATTCAAAAAAGGAAGAACATTAGAGTAGCCAACAGTCAGACAATGGCAGCTTCACAGCCCTTGGTTTCAGATACACAGAGCAACGTTCTCCCACTGAGAAGTCAAGCAGAAACTAGAGAAAATTCTGTTTATGCCTAGGAAATGCTGCCAATTTTCACTTCAGTGATCTTCAGGCTGGCTTCCTTTCGCTTCCCACAGCCACCTATCACCTCCTCCAGGGGCTTGGCTGAGATGTCCTAGCCAAGAAGAAGGCAGGAGCTTGTATAGCCTGAGGATGCTCTCCCCCCTGGAGAGAATAGAGTTGGTTCCCCACTACCTAGCTTGTGCATTATCCAGATCCTTAGCTGTTCTCTACCTCTCCTCTCCCACTGCCCACCTTTTGACCATTTTCTCTCCAGGGACTAGGCAGGGAGAGAGCAGGAGATGGAATTCCAAACACTCCCTTTGGCTACTTGTTAGAATTGGTTGGGGAGGAGGAAGACAAAACTCCCAGTTCAAAGGAAATTATTGGATCATCCATAAATTAAATTCCTCCATGTTTTTCTTTCCTGTACCCTGATACCATGGATAATAGAGACTTAGCTATCCTATCAAGAGTCCAAAGTACAGTGTAGACTTCCAAGCAGAGGAACACAGCGTACTATCCTTTACATATAAGCATTAGAACACAGTGTACTATCCTTTACATTACAAAATGATGTCCTAGGGAAAACAATTTGGTATAGTAGAAAGAAGACTAGATGATGGGAAAGAGGGGAAAGAAGTTAGGAAACTTGGAATATAACCCCAGCTCTGTCATTAACAAGCTTTGTGACCTTGAAAAATCATCTCATTCTTCTGGTCTTGGTTTTACCAGACTGTAGGCTTGACATGAGTCAGCAGTATACAATGGTAGCCAAAAAAAAAAAAAATCAAATGTGAATTTGGGCTACATTGAGAGTATTCCAAAGATTAGGAAACGATGGTCCCATTGTATTTTACCATAGTCACAGCACATTTGGAATATCATGTTTTGTTCTGGACATCACAGTTTATGAAGGATATTGATAAAGCTGGAGACCATCCAGAGGAAGAGAACCAGGATAGTGAAAGGCCTTGAGTTCATGCCAAATGAGGACTGGTTAAAACAATGAAGCATGTTTCGACTAGAAAAGAAAAGATGAGGAACATGATCACTATGTTTAAGTATTTGAAGCACTGTTATGAGGAAGAGGAATTAGATTTGCTCTGTTTTGTTCCCAGAGGGCAAAATCAGGAGGAATGGGTAAAAATTCAGGGCAGATTTAAGCTTAACTTCAGGAAGAATTTCCTAGCAATTAGAGCTATCTCAATGTGGAATAAGTTGCTTACAGAGATGGTTCGTTCTCTCTCCTTGAAAATCTCCAGGCAAAAACTGGATTAAGTGCCTATGAAATATGTTACACATAGATTCCTTTCAGGTTGAATTAGATGGCTGCTGAGATCCTTTTTCACCTTCAAAATCTATAATATTGTAACAGTTCTTTCATCTGTCTAATGAAGGGATTGGCTTAGGGGAATTCTGAGATTACTTCAAGTTCTAACAGTTTATAATTCTCTACTAACTCACCATCAGTAAAATGTTTTTGGTTTTTGTTATTGTTATGTTGTTTTGTTTTGCTCGTTTTTTTTTTGACAAGGTTACTAGATCAGGAAAACATATAAACATGATATGCTAGAATTTGGTATTTGACTTCTTGTGAGATAACTTGTTGACAAGATGGAAACATTTGGGCTAAATAATAGTTCAAGTAAGTGGATTTAGAAGTGATGGAATTACCATGTCCAAAATGTCATGATTAATGAACTGATGTCAACCAGGATGGAGGTCTTCAGGGTAGTGCTCCTGGGATCTGACCCTAGCCTTGGTGCATTCAACATTTTAATTAGTAATTTGTGCGAAAGCCTATGCTCATCACATTTGCAAATGACAACCAAGGGGTTAATGCAAAGACAATGTGACCACCTTTGCAACAATGGAAGATTGCCTTGTGGTGCCCACAAAGGCTGAGAGCACCTCAAGGTTACTGCTGATCAAGACAGATAGTATGGAGTACCTGCTTATGAAAATCCTCACACACATGTAATTTGGAGGAAGATGATGGTAGTTGGCAATTTGTGAACCAGAATGTCTAGAGTTTTATTTGAATTTGTAATGTTAACCATGTGCCTACACCATAGTAAAAACTCAATAAGTGCTCTATCCATCCCTCTACCTGTCTATCTACCTCTTTATATACCTATTAACACATCTTTTTAAAATCTACCTAATTTTCTAACTTTTTACATAGCATTGTCTATGATGATGATAAGGGACAGGAAGTCATCATCAATGGAAGGGAGTGGGGGGAGATTCTCATATAAACACCAGTGAAGAGTCCAGAAAAGATAAACACAGTAATACTCTTCCTTATCCCAGGTCTAAGATGATTTGGAAATGTATACTACTATTTCTTTGGATTCTTGATTTACTTTAAGTTACTAATCTGTCTGCTTAAAACTATTTCTCTTATCAACTATAGCTGGCTTAAAACTACTAATAAGATGTTTTAAAGTGTTTATGATTTTCATTTGGAATCTCCACCTCTGCCATCTCCCCAAATCTCATGCTGAGTTGGGCTATGTGGCTACTTTCTTCCTGAATTCATACTTTCCCTCGTCTCACTCTCCACAGACATCATTAATCATAAAAAAGAAGATTAAAAGGCAAGTTTTCTTTATGTAAAGAAGGAAATAAACAATAGCAATGAAGGAACAGACACCATATAGGAAGGGGTAAAGTTTATAAATCCATGTGGACTGCACTGAGTACTACTACTTACAGCAGAAATTGCCTATTGATTTAGGATCATTCCCCTTATGGGGAAGATGGTAAGACAAAAAACTTAGGAGAACTGATCAGTTAATGGAAATTTCTTCTTTTCCTGACTTGGAGTCATAAGAGAAAAAAACTGTCTCTGAGAGGTCACTTCAATCATCTCACTAGCCATGGTCTGCATCAGTCCAGTAATTTATTCATTGGCTACAGCAGAAGCAACAGCAACAGTGGTCATGGGTCTTAGTCTCCCTCCAGAGAGAAAGAAAAGGGCAGTACAAATCTGGGAATCCAGCCCAGAATTTGACCCTGGAATGACTACATGGTCCAAAGATGGAAAACAAACTCCTGAAATCTCACTGTCAACCAAGCTCAACCTCTCCCACCATTTTTCTTCCAGAAATCTTCAAATAGCCCTTTTTAGAAATCCCACTTACAGTTAATGAAGATTTATTAAGCACTTACTATATACTACACACCAGCTTTCTTACCTAGCCTTAATCACCAAATGGGCTGTCGCTTTAATCAAACTGAAACCTGCTAAAGACCTTAGTTTTAAAAAGCCACCATCTCCATTTGTCTTGATTTATATCTGGCCATAGATGGCTCTGGAGGAGAAAGTAAGGCTGGTGACTTTGCACAGCCCTTCCTCACTTCAATCCAATTAACTTGTAAGTCATGGCATCATCTCCCTAATGTCATGGAACTCTTGGAGAACAAAGGACAAAACAACAGCAAACAATAACAACTATATACTAGGTACTGTGCTAGGTGCTATGTAAGTTGTCTTACAAAGAAAAGCAAAACATTTATTATCCTTGAGGAGCCCACATTCTAATCAGGAGACTTGTAAATAACCAGGTATATGTAAGACATATTTTATAAATCTTCTTTTTAGAAGATGAAAGATTATTATCTCACAGTAAGGGAGACTGAGAAAAACCTCCTGAAGAAGGTGGAGTTTAAGCTGAAGGGAAATCATAAAATAAAGGTGAGGAGGAAGAGTGTTTCAGGCTTGGGGAATAGCCAGTTCAAAAGCATGGAATGTCACGTGTAAGAGGAGCAATGATAAGAAGTCCTGTATGGCTGGATGAGTATATGGAGATTGGCACAGAGTAAGTAGGCTAGAAGAGGAGGAAGACGAGGTTGTGGAGGGCTTTAACAGCCAAATGGAGGATTGTATATTTGATCCTGGAGACATTAGGAGCTGCTGGGTTTTATTGAGTAGGGGATTGTTAGCTGAGTGAAAGATAGACTGGAATAGGGAAAGACATGAGACAAGCTTCTGTCTAGGTGGGAGGTGATGAAGTCCTGCACCTAGATAGTAGTTGTGTGACTGGAAAGAAGGCAAGATATAGGTGAGGTGGTGGTGAATATTATTATTGGTCATGATGTTGTAAAGATAGAGTCCCAAAGAAGTGACAACAGATTGGATATGTGGGGTGAGTGTAAGTGAGGAGTTTAGGATAATAGAGACCATAAGTCTAGATGATTAGGAGAATGGTATCCTCAACAAGAAAAGGGAAATTCAGAAAAGGGAAGTTTGAAGGGTGAAGTAGGGGACATAATGAGCTCTGTTTTAGATATGTGAAGATATCTACAGGACATGCAGTTAGAGTTATCCAAAAAGGCATTTATTGATGAAAAACTAATCCTCAGGAGAGAGAGGTTAGGCTTGTATAGATTAGGGAATCATCTACATACAGATGATAATTGAACTCATTGAAGATGATGAGATCACTAATTTAGAAAAGATCAAAGGAGAAGAGAAGAGGGGCTTGAGATACATTCATGATTAGCAAGTGTGACTTGGATGAAGATCCAGCAAAGAAGATTCAGAAGGAGCTGTTATAGACACAGAAGAATTAGGAGAGAGCCAGTTCTTGAAAATCTAGAAAGGAGAATATATATTCAATTGAAGATTTGTGATAGCTGCTTTGGTGAATTAAGGAGCAAATAGATTAAGGAGGCATAAAAAGATTACTTTGCTTCAATAGGAACCCAGTTGAGATTATATAACATAAATTTGTAGTAGACTTGATCTAGTCTCTGTGATTTTTCTCCAGCAGACTATGAATTCAGTCTTAGACTGAAGACAGTAGTTGTTAGAAGTAATTTAAGGCTGGGATTTAGCGAGATATGATCATCAATAAGACAAGGAAGCAAGGGATTCACACACACACAAAAAAAGATACATAGTTCACTAAAGGGTCAAGACAGGAAAGAGTAAAGTGTAACCAGAGCAGGGGGTGATAACCTGAAAAAGGACACAGGAATAGAGGGAATGGGGGTCATGGTGAGCATGAAGAACAAGGTTAGGAATCATAAGGCAGAAAGAAATACATAATCATAACAAATTTTGATGAGCTGAAGGAACTAAATTCATGAGCACATCACTTGTGGGTGATGGCAAAATCCAAAGTATTTTGTGTGTTGATATTTATATATAAATAGATTGAGGAACTGAGAAATTAAGAGGTGTTTGAGGGAGTATCAATATGTGAGTTGAAATCCCCTAATTTGAGGGCAGGAGATGAAATGGAGAGAGGCTGTGAAATAGGTACAGCACTCACCGAGGAAGGAAGTGAGGAGGGGGAAATAGCAAGTACCTATAAAAATATGTATAGCATAAATATAAGGTTAATAAATACAAATATTTACTTACAAAGAGGTTAAATTCAAGATAATTTGGGGAGGAAGACACTAGAAACTGAGGGAGAAGGAATCAAGAAAGTTGGGTGGAACATATTTCCAGCCTCTCCTCTCAATGCTTCCATATAATATTAAGCTTTGAGATGGTCAGGTTTGAGCTCTTTGTTGTTTAGTTGTTTGTCATGTCCAACTCGCTGTGATCCTATTTGGGGTTTTCTTGGCAAAGATACTGGAGTGATCTGCCATTTCCTTCTCCAGCTCATTTCACAGATGAGGAAACTGAGGCAAATTGGGTTATGTGACTTATCCAGGGTCACAGCTAGTAAATGTCTCAGGCTATATTTGAAGTCAGGAAGATGAGTCTTCCTGATTCCAAGGCCAGTTCTTTAACTACTGCATCACCTAGTACTTCTAGAACAAAGCATCTCAGCTTCTTCCCAAAGGTATGATGGTCTGGGAGTAATACTCTACAAGAAGATAAATTTTTTTCAAGCAACTTGTCAATAAGCACGACTTTTTTCTTTTAAAAAAATAAGTTTTTATTGATATCTTTTGGTTTTTGTACATCACTCCAGTTTTCTTCTCCCCCTCCCCTCCTAGAGATCCATTCCATATAACAAATGAGATTTTTAAGAAAAAAATTAAAAAGAGGGAAAAATCTTCACACCTGATCGAAATAGTCTGAATATATGTGCAATACACCAGACTCATGGGCCTGCCACCTCTGCAAAGAGAAAGGTAGACTGTCTTTTCATAACACTTCTTTCAAACCACACTTTCAACAAGAATTTATTAAACACCTATCATGAACCAGGAACTCTATTAAGTGTTGGAGATAGGAATAAAAAGAATAAAATAATATACATATATTTTGGGTATATCCACACATGTGTACATATATTATACATATGCTATGTATATCCATGCATATATAAACATGTAAATATGTGATATAAAAATGTGTAAATATGTACATATGTGATATAAATAATAATACACATATGTATATGAGTATATATAGAATAAGTAGAAAACTAAGAACTACAGATAAATACAAGTTTGGGAGAGAGGTCATTAGGAGTTGGGAAAATGAACAAAGGCTCTTCCATAAAACATTAGTGTCTTAGCCAGCCATCTTTACTCTTCTCCCACCACAGACAGGCTGAAAGGAGAGCAAACCAGTTGCTCTCACAGTCACACAGTTGTCATTTATTTTTTTTCCTCCCTCCAAAGAATTCTCTGTTCTGTTTCTTCCCCCACACTTTCATTCTCTTCACTCCTAAACCAGGAGCAACAACAACTTTTTTCCCAAATTAGGAGAGGTACTGAGTGCCATTGTTCTCTTGAGCAACAGGTTGAGAATCTTTGACTGGGAGCCAAGAGGCCTGCCTTCTAACCATGCAAGTCATTCACATGGAGCTACTACATAGAAACTGAGGTAGAACGAATTCAACCAGAAGGCCTTGTCTTCTGGACAGTAGTGACCTCCCATTTGTGGAGGTTTCAAGCTTTACTGTCTGCCACAGAGACATATAAAAGCACATCTCCCTGTTTTGACCTTTGGGATGGGGAAGATAGGGACAAGGATAGATAAGAGGGCTATAGATCTCTGTGTGTGTGTGTGTGTACATATATATATGTGTGTACTTTGTGCATATATATGCATATGTGCAGAAATATACACAGAAAAAATAGATATATATCTGCCCAATGTTTAAAAGGTTTTGATGATCTTTTTAGAATAGAGAAAATTGCTCAAAATCTGTTAAAAAAAGTATTAATCTGAAATGATAAAGGGATTTTCCTCATCATGGAGCTACCCACACCAATAAAATCTCAGACTACAAATAATAGTAACATTAGCTTTTATACAGTGCTCATTGTGTGTTAGGTGGGCAGCTGGAGAAGGAAATGGCAAACCACTCCAGCCTCTCTGCCAAGAAAACCCCAAATGGGGTCACGATGAGTCAGATGCAACTGATATGAGTGAACAACAAAATGTGCCAGACATTGTGCTAAGTACTTTACTAATACTATTTGGGGGGCACAAGGCAATTGAAGTTAAGTGACTTGCCCAGGGTCACACAGTTAGTATTAAGTGTTTGAGAACGGATTTGAACTCGAGGCCAGTGCTCTATACACTGTGCCACATAGCTCACTTATTCTAATAATGATCCAATCTGGACAGGTCTGGTTGCTCTGTATTTATAATTTTAGAGAGTTGCCTGGGGGACACCAAGAGGTGTGATTTGTTCAGGGTCTTATGGCCATTACATGTGAGAGAAAGGACCTGAATCCAATTGGTTCTCTATCCACTATGTGGGGCTGCCTCTTGGGGTGAACTTTTGTGGGCAAATAGGCCAGACAGAAAGTATTAAGAATTTGCCCAGCATTTCACAGAAGGAATTTTCTCCCTTAATATAATAAGCCATGAGGTAAATAGAACTTAGAGAAGGAATGGAACCTTACAGTTGGTGAACAGAGTTTCATATTGCTGGGAATGGAAGGGCAGGGAATGGAAGGGATGAGAAGGGAAGAGCACAACATGAAATGTGGACAAGTTAAGGAAGAAACAATAGAATCCCAAAGAAGTCAGCTTACTGTGAAAAGACAAGGGAAAATGGGACAAGTTAAGTCAAGTATCTGGCACAGTGTTTATGAAGGGAAGGGAGACATCAGAGTCTCTTTTAAGAGTCTTGGGACATTTCTGACTTACTTGGCTTGTTTCCCCAATGTTAGTACTTGATTTGGTTTTATTTCTTCAGAGAAAGATGTTACGGTCAATAGCAGTTAACAAACATTTAGGAAGGAAGAAAGGAAACTCATTTATTAAGCTCCTACTGTGTATCAGACACTGTGTTAAGCATTTATAAATATTATCTCATTTGATTTTTTCAACAACCTTGGGAAATAGGTGCTATAATTATTCTCGCTTTTCAACTGAGGAAAAGGAGGCAGACAGATAAAGTGACTTGCCTAAGGTCACACAGCTCATGTCAGAGGTCAGTTAGGAATTCAGGTCTTGACTCCAGGTTCCTCTATCTGTTGGGCCAACCTAGCTGTCTCTATTTAATACCTGCTAGGCACTGTGCTAAGTTGGGGACATAAAGGAAAGCAAAAAAATTCCTATCTCCAAGGAGTGAATATTCTTTTTTTTAATAGCTTTTTTCCCCCTGGGGCAATTGGGGTTAAGTGACTTGCCCAGGGCCCCACAGTTAGAAAGTGTTAAGTATCTGAGATTAGATTTGAACTCAGGTCCTCCTGACTTCAGGGCTAGTGCTCTATCCACAGCACCATCTAGCTGCCCCAAGAGCTTTGTTTTTACAAAAACATACTAAGATAGTTTTCAATATTCACCCTTGCAAAACCTTGAGTTCCAAATTCTTCTTCCTCTATCCCTTCCATCCCCTCCCATAGACAACAAGCAATCTGATATAGGTTAAACATGGGCAATTCTTCAAAGCACATTTCCATATTCATTGTGCTGCTTGAGAAAAATCAGATCAAAAGGTGAAAGAAAAAAAAAACAAACAACAAAAGTGAAATACTATGCTTTGATTTACATTCAGTTCCAGAAATCTCTCTCTGAATGCAGATGGCTCTTTCCATCACAAGTGTATTGCAATTACCTTGAATCACCTTATTGTTGAAAAGAGCCAAGTCCATTACAGATAATCATCACATAATTTTGTTGCTGTGTACATATTCTCATGGTTCTGCTCATTTCACTCAGCATCAGTTCATGTAAATTTTTCTAGGCTTTTTGAAATCAGCCTGCTTGTCATTTCTTAAAGAATAATAATATTCCATTACCTTCATATACTAGAACTTATTCAGCCATTCCCCAACTGATGAACTTCCAGAATGAATATTCTTAATTTATCATAGCATTTAGATTTAGAATTGTAGGAGATCCTCAAAACCACTTGGCCTAACTTCATTTATATATGAGAAATCAGAGGCCCCGAGAGATGGAGCTGACTTGCCTATGATCACACAGTAAGAACCAAAGGCAGAATTTGAATCCAGGACCTCTGACTAGATGCAGTCCTTTGTCCACTTTATCACACTGCTATATCTTTACCTTCAACTATTTATCTTTGTTACCCCAAAACTCTTCTGGAACTCACTTCTTGTCTGAGAAGATGAAGGGAGAAAGTAAAATGAGAAGACTTTTCTTACCTCTGTCCTACCTGTGTTAACAGGAAGCAATGTAATGGTACAAGAAAAAGAGATGGGGCTGAGGGGTCAGAATGTCTGATCTCTGCTATTAAGCTCCAAGCCAACCTCTGGATTGCTTCATCTGTAAACTCTTATAATGTGTAATATGAATGATTTCATTTGATCAGAAAGATAAGCCAGATGATACCGTGGATAGAGTGCTGGGCCTCTAGGCAGGAAGACTGAATTCAAATGCAGCCTTGACACTAATTGTGTGAAACTGGACAAATTACATCATTTCTATTTGCTTCAATTTCCTCAACTGTAAAATGGGGATCATAATAGCACCTATCTCCCAGAATCAAATGAGCTAATAATTGTAAAAAGCATTTAAGCATAGTGCCTAGTATACAGGAGAGACTATAAAAATGCTTATTCTCTTTCTTCCCTTCTCTTGCTCCATTGAATTAGGTGTTTGCTAAGGTTCTTTTCTGCTCTACATTTTAGGTTCTGCCTCCTTTGACAGAGGAGCATCCTATAAGGAAGGAGATTGTCTCTATATTTTGGAATAGAGTTTCCAGCTGATTATTTGACTTTACAAATCAGAACCACTTCTCTTGGGCCAAGGTGGTGGGGAATCCCATTTGGCAATAGATGAGGGGAATTATCCTGGGTTTTAGTATTTTTGAGAAACTTTCTTCCCAAGAGACCATCAGTGCCTTTTTTTTTTTTTTTTAACATGGTACAGATGTGTGTAGGACAAATTGGTCAATGGGGCTAGTTAGAGGGATTTCTATTGTAATTACAAGATAGACACCTAATGGTCAAAGAAGAGTCAACAGCCTCTACAATCAAAAAGAGAATGGTTCAGGAAAAGGAATCATGGAATCCCAGAGAAAAGGAGGCCACAGAATTTTGAATTGAAAGGGACTTTAGAGATCATTTGATCCAAGAGATTGTTAACCCTTTAATTCAGGGGGTCTACAAATTTGTGTTTAAAAATATTAATAAGTATATTTCAATAAAATTGGTCTCCTTTAATCCTATGTATTTTATTTTATGTATTTAAAATGTTATTTAAAGAAGGGATCTGTTGGCTGATTAAAAGGTCCATGCTACACACCAAAAAAAAAATAAATAAAGTTAAGGAGTCTGCCTCTTTCTTCAGATGAAAAAACTGAGGCCCATGAAAGAGAAATGATTTACTTAAGATCACCAAGATAACAGATCAGGATTTTAAGTTGTCTGGTTCTCTGATTCCAAATCCAAGACAGCTCAAAGGTCATAGGATCATAGATTTAGAACTGAAAGAGACCATGGAGATTAAGTTCAACTTCTTCATTTTATAGATGAAAATACTATGGAACAAAAGTGAATGCCTGCTTTGCTCAGGGTGAGACAACTGATTAGTGTCTGAGACAGGATATTTGGGTCTCTGCCCACTCTGTCACCCAGACTTATATCTGGACCAACCCAGACCTTAAGGAACAATCCCATCTACAATATCCCTAACAATCAGTCATGCAACCATTGCTTGAAGACCTCAAGAGACAGCTACTAACCCACTAAAGCATCCATTGCACTTTTAGACTTTAATAGTTACAAAGTCTTGCTTATATTGAACTAAAAGTTGACTCAAATACTTCATTGGTCCCAATTCTGATTTCAGAGACCAAGCCAAACAGATCTAAACCCTCTTCAATATACCAACCCTTAATATACACAGGATCATAGCTTTTAGGACTAGAAAGAAACTTAGGATCTAATGCCCTAATTTTTATAGATGAAGGAAAATAATTTTCATTCAATAAATATTTATTGTCTCCTGTGTGCCAGGCATCATACTAAGCTCCAGAGATGCAAAATGAGGCAAAAGATATTTGCTGTTTACAATCTTTTAAAATTTTTTTTAATTAAAGCTTTTTACTTACAGAACATGAGTAATTTTTCAGCATTGACTTTTGTAAAACTTTCTGTTTCAAATTTTTCCCTTCTTCACCCCACCCCCTCCCTTAGATGGTGGGTAATCTCATATATGTTAAATATGTTAAAATATGTGATAAATCCAATATATGAATACATATTTATGTAGTTATCTTGCAGCACAAGAAAAATTGGATCTAGAAAGAGAAAAAAACTAAGAAGGAAAACAAAATGCAAGCAAACATCAACAGAATTTTTTTTTCAGATTCAAACCTTTGAATCATCTCATTGTTGAAGAAAACCATGTCCATCAGAATTGATCATCGTAGTCTTGTTGTTGCTATGTATAATGATCTGGTTCTGCTCACTTCATTTAGCATCAGTTCATATAGGTCTCCAGGACTCTCCGAAATCATCCTGCTGGTCATTTCTTACAGAACAATAATATTCCATGACATTCATATATCATAATTTATTCAGCCATTCTCCAATTGATGGGCATCCATTCAATTTCCAGTTTCTAGACACTACAAAAAGGGCTGCCACAAACATTTTTGCACGTGTGGGTCCCTTTCCTTCCTTTAAGATCTCTTTGGGATATAAGCCCAATAGAAACACTGCTGGGTCAAAGGATATGCACAGTTTGATAACTTTTTGGGCATAGTTCCAGATTGCTCTCCAGAATGGTTGCATCCATTCACAGTTCCACCAACAATGTATCAGTGTCCCAGTTTTCCCATATTCCCTCCAACATTCATCATTATCTTTTCCTGTCATCTTAGCCAATCTGACAGGTGTGTAGTGGTATCTCAGAGTTGTCTTAATTTGCATTTCTCTGATCAATAGTGATTTGGAGCACCTTTTCATATGACTAGAAATAGTTTCAATTTCTTCATCTGAAAATTGTTCATATCCTTTGACCATTTATCAATTGGAGAATGGCTTGAATTCTTATAAATTTAGGTTAATTCTCTATATATTTTAGAAATGAGGCCTTTATCAGGATCTTTGAATATAAAAATGTTTTCCCCACTTTACTGCTTCACTTCTAATCTTGTCTGCATTAGTTTTGTTTGTTACAAAAACTTTTTAATTTGATATAATCAAAATTATCTATTTTGTGATTAATAATCTCTAGTTCTTCTTTAGTCACAATTTCCTTCCTCCTCCATATATCTGAGAAGTAAACTGTCCTTTGTTCTTCTAATTTGTTTATAATATCATTCTTTATGTCTAGATCATGAATCCATTTGGACCTTATCTTGGTATACAGTGTTAAGTGTGGCTCAATGCCTAGTTTCTTCCATACTAGTTTCCAATTTTCCCAGCAGTTTTTGTCAAGTAGTAAGTTATTATCCCCAAAGCTGGGGTCTTTGGGTTTGCAAAATACTAGACTATTTTGTCCTGTGAACCTAACCTATTCCACTGATCAACTACTCTGTTTCTTAGCCAGTACCAAATGGTTTTGATGACCACTACTTTATAATATAGTTTAGATAGTATTATCATCTTTATTATATTCACTCAACCTATCTAAGAGCACTTGATATTTTTCCAATTGTTTAGATTTGACTTTATTTGTGTGGAGAGTGTTTTGTAGTTTTGCTCATATAGTTCCTGACTTTCCCTTGGCAGATATATTCCCAAATATTTTATACTATTGACAGTTATTTTAAATGGAATTTCTCTTTGCATCTCTTGCTGTTGGATTTTGCTAGTGATGTATAAAAATGCTAATGATTTATATGGATTTATTTTGTATCCTGCAACTTTGCCAAAGTTGTGGATTATTTCTAATAATTTTTGGTTGATTTTCTAGGGTTCTCTAAGTATTCTATCATATCATCTGCAAAGAATGATAATTTGGTTTTCTCATGACCTACTCTAATTCCTTTAATCTCTTTTTCTTCTCTTATAGCCAAAGCTAGCATTTCTAATACAATATAGAATAATAATGTGATAGTGGGCAACCTTGTTTCACCCCTGATCTTATTGGGAATGGTTCTAGTTTATCACCGTTACATATGATGCTAGCTGATGGTTTTAAATAGATGCTACTGACTATTTTAAGGAAAAGTCCATTTATTCCTATACTCTCCAGTGTTTTTAATAGGAATGGATGTTGGATTTTATCAAATGCTTTTTCTGCATCTGTTGAGATAGTCATACGTTTTTTGTTAATTTGGTTACTGATACAATCAATTATGCTAGGATTTACAATCTAGTAGGAGAAACAATATATTAATCAACAAATATATATAAAGCAAGAGTAAATATATGTGTATATATGTATATATATTATAATAAGTAGGATAAGTAGGAAGTAATTAACAGAGGAAAGGCACAGCTAGTAAGTAGTGATAGCACTGTAAAATTTCAGGCTCTACTCTTCTGATTCCAAAGCTAATATTCCCTTCAATTCTCCATTCTGGCACTCATACCCACATAAATCTCTCCTTCAGGTTTCCATAATAAGAATAGCATTCCCTGGAGCAGCTATGTGGTACAGTGAATAGAGCACCAGCTCTGAAGTCAGGAGGACCTAAGTTCAAACTTTACCTCAGACACTTCCTAGCTGTGTGACCTTGGGCAAGTTACTTAACCCCAATTGCCTCAGAAAAAAAAAACAACAACAACAACAACAACATTCCCAGGTCCAGGGTGGGACTGATTTATCCAGCCAATAGGAAGGCATTTGCTTGATAGCATGAGTGGGGATTCAAGAAAAACATGCCCTGAATCTCTGAGATTGCCAGCATCCTGATATGATTAGGATTTCCCCAGCATTTCATGAAGATCTTTTGTTTCCCAACATAATTAACTATGAAGTGACCTGCAGTAGGAAATGGACCTTTGGTTTAGAGGCTTTAAAAAGTTCCATATACAAGTCCAATCTGTCTAATGTGTTGAAATAGCTTCTGTGAAAATGTGACAAGTTGAAAAATGTTTTGGGGTAGCTAGTTCTGTTAGCATTAGGAGGATCAATGGAACATGATGTGACAATAGGGTTTCTCATGGTGGAATTTACGTGGAGTGTATTAAAGTTGCTCTCAGATAATGCTGGTCAAGGAAGAGCAATATGTTCTTGGACTTACTGGCTTCCTCAAGGATTGTTTCTGAGGGTAGAAATGGAATGCTTCTCTTCTCACCCTCCCAAACCTTACCCAAACCAAACCTTCCTAAAGTTTATTACATTCTGCCTCTTCCTAGAAGTTACTGCTCTAGGCCAGTTTACTACCTATTTCTTTGATACCCCCCTACAGGTTGCCTGGGAGCCTGGGATACCATGCTCTGCAACTGTGGGTCACGTGTATCCCAACATCTAGACCCTCCAAAATCATGTCAAAATAGCCTGAAACCAAACAGGATTCTGAGTTGGTGATGGACAAATTTTGTCTAGTGTCATGCATTGGAAAAAATGATGGATTTGGAATGACAGGACTCAAGTTTAAATCCTGACTCTGTCACTTGCCTGTGCCACATTGGGAAAGTCACTCAACTTCCTAAGCCTTAGTTCTCTCATCTATAAAATGAGGGAGACTGGACTAGAGGGTTTCTGAGGGCCCCTACAGGTCTTTATCTATGAGCCTAAAATCATCTTTTCCCACTGCACTACAAAAAATGATTTTAACTTTTTTTTTTTGCTTGTAGAATAACTTTTTTTTCCTATTAAAAAAAAAGCCATGGGGTGGGGTGTCATTCACCTATTATCCCTCTTATATTCCCAGGCAGCTAAGTGGCACCATAATACCCAGAGCACTGGGCCTGAAGTCTGACCCCAAAACTAGTCTCAATACTGGCTGTGTGACTTAATGAAAAATCATTTAACCAATGGCAACCTTAGAATTCTTACCTATACAATGGGACTAATTAATAGCAGCTACTTTTCAGGATTGTTGCCCGGATGAAATGAGAAAACTTTTGTAAAGTGCTTAGCACAGTTGCTGAAAATTCAATTCAATTAACAATTATTAAGCACCTATCATGTGCTATGTAGCTTGTGTACTAAGTAAATGCTTATTTCCTTCTTTCTAGGAGGCTGAGGCTAGTGGGTTGCTTGAGCTTGTAAGTTCTGAGCTTTTGTAAATTGAGTGCCCACACAGTGGAGAAGCATGGTAAACCCTTGGAAATAAAGAGTACCTCAAGTTGTTTAATAGAACTGATCAGTTAGTGGAATTGGACCTATGAGTGGCTGTTGTACTTCATGAAATTCTATGATTCCAAGGCCCCTTGACCTCTCCACAAACTGTGGAAATCAGAATCTCCCACAATGCTATTACACTGAACAACTATAAATGTGAATTCAAATCCATTTGTTTCCTGGGAGAAAAAATTGGTCAGGACAGGAATGGACTAGAGGGGCTTATAAGAACCTGGTTAAGCTTGTATAAAATGAAAAACTCCCAAGGAAAAATCCTCTGATGTGAACGTTTCCACATTGTTCAACTGCTCCCCAAGACCCACCAATTAATAAAGTGAATGAGTTTTCTGATGCGGTAGATACAGAAGCAGCGCAAGACATTCCCTGCCCTCAGTGAGCATAAGATCTAACAAGGCATGCAAGTATAAGAAAATTTTTAGAAAACAGGACAAGGTAATGTATTCACTGCTAAATCAATCTGAGCATAGGTCACGCTTTTTCTATAGATCTGACTCGTATAAAACCTGTATGTAGCCTAAAATCAATATTATTTTCTAGTCTGTTGCCACTTTTTTTTTCTCTTCAAGGAGATTTTATTTGGGGGTATAGATGGTTTTTATTTGGATCGATATGGTAAATACTAAATTATATGCAATTTACATATAATTGAGGCAACTGGGTAGCAAAGTGGATAGAGTGTGGGGCCTGGAGTCACAAAGACTCATCTTCCCGAGTTCAAATCTTGCCTCAGATACTTATTAGCTCTCATTTTCCTCATCTGTAAAATGAGCTGGAAAAGGAAATGACAAATCTCTCCAAGTATCTACGCCAAGAAAATCCCAAATCAGGTCACAAAAAGACAGACACAACTAAAATGACTAAACAACAACAACAAATTGCATGTTGTTAGGGTTGGGGTGGAGGACAGGCTCAATAGTTCACTTGGGAGAAAGGAACAGATAGTAAGGTTGCAGTGGATTGAAGATGAGCAATAAAAAAAAGAAGATTCAGGTTTAAATCCCAGCTTGGAAAAAAAAGAAGCAAGCATTTAACTTACAGTGTGCTGGGTACTGAAGTTAGTGTTTTATAAATACAATTTCATTTGACTTTCACAACTGCCCCGGGAGATAGCTGTTTTCCCATTTTACAGTTGAAGAAACTGAGGCAGGCAGAAGGTAAATGACTTGTGCAAGGCCACCCAGCTGTTATCTGAAGTTGGATTTGAACTTCCTGATTTCAGGCCCATTGCTCTAACCTCTATTTTGAGTCTCAGTTTCCTCATTTGTAGAAGGAGAGCATGGGTCTAAGTGACTTTTAAGATTCTTTCTAGCTCCTAAGTCTATGCTCTTGATTTTATGATCATCAAGGACCTACCCCAGATCCTGGTATCCCCCAGTACAACAATCCTTCTTATATTATGAAAAAGTAGGGGGAAAGTACTGGATTTGGAGTCATAGGTTGTTTTTCTTATTCATTCAGATCTAACTCTTCAATAGCCCATTTAAAATTTTCTTGACAGGGATACTAGATGAGTTTCCCGTTTCCTTCTGAAAAGCTCATTTTACAGATGAGGAAGCTGCGGCAAACAGGTTAAGTGACTTACTTGCCCAGGGTCACACAGCTAGTATCTGAGGCCAGATTTGAACTCTGGAAGACATCTTCCTAACTCCAATGCTCTATCCCCTATACTACCTAAACCACCCTTTAGGGAGGGTCTGGATTCAAATTCTAGCTCTAGTATGTACTAACTGTGTGTTGGTTAAATCACAGCCTCTCCAGGTTTTAGTTTCCTTATCTGGAAAACAGGTGGTTGGACTTGATAGATGGCTTCTGAGATCATTTCTTGATTCTAGATCTAGGATTCCATGGTCTGCAGGGCTGACCACATGTAGGGTTGAACCACACACAAAAAGAAGCCATCTATCCAGTGACCCAAGTCCTGGGTAATTCTCTCTGTGGATGTTTTCCATCAGGTAGGAAGCCGTGACCTTTTTACTCTGGAAGACTGACCTGGTCAGAGGGAAGCATGGGTTCTTTGCTTTTTTTTCAGGGGAGGAGAAGACCAATAGTAGTTATATGTTAATAGAGACTAGCTCTTTGGACTCCAGAAAAAGAGCAGCTCACAGGCCAGCTGAACTGGGACAGAGGGTATATGGAGGGGAATCATAGAAATCACAATGGAAAACTGAGTGGGACCCGATTGTAGCAGGCCCTAAATGCCAGGCATTCTGTCTGCACTAGATAGGAGGCTGGCCTTGTTGTTAGGGAGATCTGGTTCATATACTGAGTCTCAACCAGGCTCTTTGGCTTGTGAGACTAATGCTGCTTTCCTGAAGCTTATAGAAAGAGAACAATTCACCGGTTAACTGAGTGTAGTAAACAGATTGTCCACCAGATGGCCCTCGCCTCAAGCCACCAGCACAGGTTTTGTGAGATGCTCTGGGCCACCCTATCTTGATGAACCATCCAAGGGCACTCCGCCCGTAGCCTAAACTGCTTTTATTAACCCCTTCCCTTGCTGGCCTGGTCTCAATCTCACCTCTAGGATAAAATAAAATATTGTTCCAAATTAATATGAAATCAGCTGTCTGTCTTTGACTCTGAGTGCCCACCCTATGAAATATTTCATTCTCAAAAATCCCATTCTAATGCATTCAGAGATTCAGACATTTTGGCCATACTGTCTTCACATCGGTTTTTAATAATATGGAAGTAAATACAAAAGAAATATATAAACTCATTTTGTCCCACACAGCCCCCTCCCAATTCCTCTGCATGGATAGGAAACCTTCACAATCCATACAAGCTTGAAATCCTTTTCTTTTTCTGCCAAGAATGGGATCAAGATTTGAGTACCAAGGTCTTGACCCCAGAGTGAAAGAAGAGCTGTCCCCCAGAGCCCATAAACTATGGCCCAAGGCTGTATTCTCCTTTTCAGCCACATGTACCCCATTGGAGCAATTTGCCACATTATTGGACTTTGCTGTCAATTTTTTTTCATTTTTTTAAAGCTTTTTATTTGCAAAACATATGTATGGGTAATTTTTCAACATTGATCCTTGCAAAGCTTTCTGTTACAAATTTTTCCCTCCTAGCCCCCACCCCTCCCCTAGATGGCAGGAAATCGACTACATGTTAATTATGTTAAAATACTTGACAAATCGAATATGTATATACATATTTTTACAATTATCTTGCTGTGCAAGAAAAGTCGGATCTATAAGAAAAAAAAATCTGAAAAGGGAAACATAATACAAGCAAAATTGTCATTTTTTTAAAAAGTGAATGTATTCCCAAAATAGGTCTGGCAATTTCCCAGGGATGAGCATAAGCCAAGTAAACCTTGGGTGGTACTGTGGAGGCAGCAATCTTAAGCCTACTTTGTTGGGGGATTTAATAGACACCTGTGCATAGATCTAATTGGCTATTCCTTTTACCCTGGCATTTGAAGACAGCTAATAAATTCAAGACTAGAAATCTAGTTAGTTCTGGATTTGGGCCATTCCTTTCCTGGTGGATAACTATTATTGGATAACTATTATTGGATAAATTACACCAGAGAGGATAGCAGAATGGCATGGGAAAACAAACTCTGGACAGGTTATTGGCAGGAAGAGGAGGAATGAGTCTTGAAACTGGAGATAATTTTACTCCTAGTACACCCCTGTCAAGAATTAGCAGAGAATTCAGGGATTAATTACACAGACTTATGAAGTGGCATGTAAAAAGTATTAGCCAAATTTAAGGTGTTAGAAAAGGATGTAGAAACCAAATTATTAAAAAAAGAAAGAAAGAAAAAAGGGAGAAATTGCGAGAAATGGATGGGCATTTATTTGGTTTCCAGACTTAAGAAGATTAAATTGGAGAAATGAAACATTCGAAAACTGAATCTCCCAAGGATATCAAAGAATAACCAAGGGTAGAGGTTAGGTTATCTTGCTCCAAACTCCTTGGAGACAGGAAGTGACTTTCCTAATCAGGGGTGATGGCCTGAGATTTGAAAACAATCTTTTGTTTTCTGCCCTTAGTCCTCCTTTGTTACCTTCCCTCTTCTAAAATGGAAGCTCCTTTGGGGTAGGGCCTGGCTATGTAATGAAGTGGAGATTCTTGTCATGTAACTTCTGGGGAGTCAGAGGAGGAACTTGTGTTTCAGAATAGGAAATAAAATGCTGACTTTGGAGTTTCAAAGGTGTGTCTACTAATCTAGGCACCCAGTTTTGCAAGAATGTAAAATAAATCTTTCCTGCATTCAAAAAAAAGTAATTGTATTAATATAGGAACTGTATCTCCAAAAACTCAGTAATTTTAGGCATTGAAATTCTCTCCAGATGGTCTTGTCCCACAGTCTGGGAAGCTCTACTCTCAGGTGACTTCTCCCATGTCTCCTCGCCCTTGTTGTAAGCAAGAGAATCATGGAGCCCTCAGCTGAGGAAGACAGGTTAATCAATTTTTTTCACCTTAAGATCATCAGAAATTGTTACTGCCAATTTCTCTACGAGAAATGGGCTCCTTCAGCCTAGGAAAATTCCATTCAAAGAGACAATCAAGACAGGCAGAAACACAGGGCTATAAGAGCTGTAAGGCCAACAGTGGGCCAATCTGCATCAGTGGAAGGAATTTCCATACCCAAAGTTCCCTACCCTGATAAAATCATAGAAGTAGACCTACAACAATGCCTCCTTAAAAAAAAAAAAAGCCAGATGGCTAAAGAAAAAAGGAAACCTTTATCAAGCACCTTCTATAAGCCAGAAACTGTATTAAGCACTTTACAAGTTGCATGTAAGGGTCTTTTGAGCCTCACAACTCTGGGAGGTCAGTGCTATTATTTTAAAATGAGACAAGGTCACCCAGCCAAAGTGTCTGAGGTTAGATTTGAACTCAGGTCTTCCTACTCCAGCCCCAGAATTCTAGCCACTGTGTTAGCTGGTTGCCAAGTCCTTTGCATCTCACTTAGGGAGTTATTGAAAGAATGGTATTGAATTTGGAGCTAGATAAAGCTGAGTTTGATGGTTAACTTTAACATTTCTTCATTTGTAAAATGCAGGTAGTAATACTTGTATTACCTACTCCAGAGGAAGTTTGTGAGAAAAGAGCTTTATAAATCCTAAAACAATACATGCACTTGAATTCTTGCTAGTCCCATTTCTGCCATTAATTTGATATGTGACTCCGGGCAGGTCGTTTTTTACAATTCTGAGTCTAAATTCTCTCATCTGAAAAATGAGCTTTAAAAAAATCTAGGTCTGCTCTTGAGGTTTTTTTGGCTCTGATTCTTTGATTCTGGAGAGAATCTGGGAGGGCGTAGCATTTCAGAATTGGCAGATCAGGTCTTGGATTTCCTAAGAACCTAGCGTTAGCCACCTGACCTTTTGTCCCATTATTTATAGGTTCAGCTGGTCCAGGACTGTGCCACTGGGGGGACCTTTGTAGTGAAGGTAAGTGTAGCTCAATAGCCTAATTTTCCCTCTTGGATCACCCACACTCACCACACACACCCACACACACACACCTCCTGTTCTTCAGTATTTGGCTCCATCACATGGAGTATTGGAGCATATTAGAACCCAGTGAGACCAACCAATTTTTTCATTCCTTCCTAGGACAGTCCTACCCCTTATCTTCAAGTATACCCCACAGACAAAAAGTCAGTCAGTTAACAAATCTTTATTAAACACATACTATATGCTAGGCACTGTGCTAAATTATGGGAATCCAAAGAAAAGCTAAGAACTGACCAATGGAGGTGCTAACTTGAGATCTCCATTTTCTGAAGACCATAAAGAAGGCACACCTTTCTGTGGCCAAACTGCTCTGCAGGTCAGAACCTGGGTGAAGATACCTCAATTTGCAAACAAAGCACGAAATCCAACAGGGGGCAGTTTCCCAACATCTTAACTTGCTAAACATGCGTTATTTGCTATAGGCAATTGGGTAGGAGGGTAGATAGATCAACATCAGATTCCAGCAGCAGGAAAATCTGGCTGCAGGCTGTTGTATGTGAGGCAGATTAATGAGAACATATCCCTGCTGTACTGCTTTTGATTCTAATCTTACTTCATTACATACTTACATATTCATGTTTTCTTGGTCCCAGCTCCTTTGCCAGCCTCTCTACCATTATCACCTTTCTGGGGTGACTCCATTGGCAGAGAACCCCCTACCTTCCTGGTGGAGTGATATTCCTTGAACTCTGTCTCTGCTTGTTTTGAGTTGGCTTCCCTTCTCCCTAGAGCCTCCCCAAGTGCCATGGAGAGACCTGGGACCGTCCAACCATCATCCCCAATGGTGTCCCTTATATGGCCAAGCTTCTACGATACTCTGTGAGTGAGGACTCCATCTTCTTGCACTTGGAGCATGTGCAGGGTAAGTAGGAGCCCTAAATCCAGGGCCATCTACCAGGCTTCCTTCCACCAACCCAGAATCCTTCTCAATGGCCTCTGAATTCCTTCCCTTGTCCCTCTTCTTCATTCCTGCTCTCTTCCCCTTTCCTTTAGGTCTATGCAAAACAGCAGTTCTCAAACTTTGTATTCTCAAGACCCTTTTATTCTCTTAAAAATTAAGTTCTTCCTTAAAGAGCTTTAGTTAATATAGATTATATCTATTCATATTTACCATATCAGAAATTCAAACATCTTAGTATGATTATGAAAAGAATTTTGACTTAATGGATAACATGAAATGGTCTCAGGAACTTTCAGGGATCCCTTGATTTTACTTGGAAAACTGCTTACCTAAAAGATCCTGGCCCACCAAAAATACCTCCTCCTGGAGAACTGTCAAAGTCAGATATTCTGTCTGTTAAGTATTCATACCTTTGGGCTAAGGTATTTTAACATTTAAAATTTTTACAACAGTTTAAAATATTGAGGAGGCCTCAGTATGTTATGGGAGGAGAGAGGGGAAGATAGAAAGGCATTTTTATAAGGGGAAGAAAGGGAACCCAGTGAAAAGAAGAAAGGGAGGAAGGGGAGGGAGGGAAGAAGAGAGAAAGGGAAGGATGAATGAAGATTAGGAGGGAGAAAAGAAAAGAAGGAAGAAGAGGAGGAAGGGAAGAAGGGAGGGAGGGAATAAAGAAAGGAAGACTTATTAATCACTTAGCATGTTCTAAGCACAGGACCAAATAAGATAAAATGTATACAAAGGAGCTTGCAAACCTCATCCAATTCATCTAGCTGTCCTAAAGGCCTATTTTTATTTTATTAAGCGCTTAGGGATATAAATACAAAAAATAAGAAAGTGGCTATCTTCAAGGATCTTCTATTCTAACAATACTCTTGGGTCTGTAGTTGCACTGTTTCCTTTTTCATTTCTACTCTTTGTACATACCCTCTTTGAAGAGGCGGGCACCTCATGGCTGTCTATGACCTATCTTCACTAGGACCAATGGGATCAAGAGCTGTCTGACTGTCTACTCATCTTGGGCTTTGCTGCCTCTTTTAACCAATCGGCCAGTTTCTAGTAAGCTTTTGCAAAGTACTTTAACAAGTGTTTTTCATGCAAAGAGCAAGACGTGGTTTCAGCTGGCAAAAAGTCTCCAGGTCATTTGAAGTTACAAGACAAAACACACATGAAGAGCTGAAATCTGTACACTAAAGTGCCAAACTAATAAATGAATCATTGAAAAAAAAATTTATTAAATACTTATGTGCTGGAAAGACAACTTTAGAAAAATGATGGCTCTTGCCCTTAGTAGGCTTACACTCTGATAGGACTGAGAACTTAAGCTGGAGATACATAGCTCCCCAAGAAGTCCGTGAATAGATTTCACAGTTTATGATCTTTTTTTGGGGGGTGAGAACAATAACTTCTGAAATTTAGCTTTCTTTCAAATATGAAAGAATATCATCACAGAATATATCACAGATCAAAAAACATCATTCTGAGAAAGACTCATAGGCTTTACTACCACAGGCTATGCCACCAAAAAGTTTAGGAATCCCTGTCATAGAAGACAAAATATAAGGGGTGGGATGAGAGGAAAAAGAGTTTTCTGGGTATGTGAAAGGAGTTGGGGAAAGAGTGTGGCAGTCAGGTAAACATAACAAGAAAGAGCCAGTATGACTGGCTGGAAGGAAACATGGCCAAAGTATCGCCAGTAGAGGCAGTGTAAGTAGTAAGGGAATGGAGATCAACACAGTATGGACCATATGGAGGAAACTTCCTGGAAGAGGTGGAACTTAAGCTAGAGCTTGAAGGCTGGGTAAGATTAAAAGAAGTTGAGAAAAGTAGAGAGGGAGTTCTAAGTAATAGAAGTAGTGGGGAACACAAGTGAGGAGCTGGGAAAGTTTTCAACACATCAAGGTCTCAATGAGCAGACCAGTCTGGCTGGGGCAAAGGGCTTGAAAGGGAATAGGAAAAGATAAAGCTAGAAGGCAGCCCAAAAGATCTGCACTGCTGAGGAAGGGATTTGGTGGGGAAGAGTGGGGCTGGAGGACCAGTAGGGAATATTCTGGACCTTTTTCTCCTCTACTCCACCTTTCCCACCATTCTTTCTTTGTTCTTTCTGCTTGGTTCAGGAGGAACCCTCTGGTCCCATCTCCTCTCTCAGCCTAGACCTGAGGGACGAGAGGCCTGCATCAACTTAACCCAGCAGAAACCCAGCTCTACCCAGAGTGACCACCAAGAGAAAGGGAAGGCTGGCTCTGGTCCCCCTGAGATTGGTCTCAGTCTCCTGACCCCAGTTCTACTTTCCCAGAATCACCCCCAACAGCTCAGCATTGCCACTGAGGCATCACCCCAGCCCTCTGACATTTCATCAGGGCCTCAAGGCAGAGTATCTGACCATCAGAAAGGGGTGAAGAATTTGGAAGATTCTGATCCCAACTCTGTCAGAAAGGTATCCAGTCCATCCAGGGAAATCCAAGTGTTCATGTCCCTTGGAATATCATCCTGTGAAGATGCTTTTGGAAGACACAAATTCAGGACAGATGATCCTTCCTCTAAACAGGACCCTCTGACCTCAGAAGACACTACCTCACCTTCTGGCCTGCCTTCCAAGACCCTAAGAAGGGATGGGGCAATGACTAGCAGCCCAGGCCGGGGCAGAGGTCGGTCCCATCACCAAGCCAGACGGAGTACTAGGTGGAGTACCAACAAGGGGCTCCTGGGAGGTCTCTCCTGGATCCGGGAGGGGGCAGGCCGGGTACTAGAGGGCTATGGGAGTGAACAGCACAAAGAGCTCCCAGGTCAGGACTGTCCACATGCTAACCGGGCCTGTCCAGGCCACAGGGGCGGAGCCTGGTGTGTGAAAGAAGAACAGGTCAAGCAGTGGGCAGCGGAGACTTTGGTGGCCCTTGAGGGTCTACATCAGCAGGGTGTGCTATGCCGAGACCTCAATCCCAGGAACCTGCTGCTGGATAACACTGGTAGGCACTTCTTGGTCTGGGAGGGAGAGAGGTCAGGGAGTGCAAGGTCCATTGGCTGAACTCCTGCCACCATACTATGTGGCTACTCAGATGGGAGAGTAGTTATCCTTCAACTCAAAATACTATGACAAGGAAGCACCAGCTCCCAAGGCGAAGGCTATCCCAAGAGGTTGGCCAGTCCATCCCTCACCTACACTCTTTCCCCAAGCATCCATCTTAGACGTCTGTATTACTAGGAGTTAATTTGCCCAAGGATGTCTTGTAAGAATTTTTTCCTCTGCATCTCACCAAAGATCTCAAAGGACCCCAAAGAGCCTTATGAGAAGTGGTAAAAAGCTATTTTGTAATGTTAAGAAGTTTTAATTTCTAATACGGTAGATATCAATAAATATAACCCACATAAAGAAAAGCTCTTTTGGGGGATGCAGGGGAATCTTCAAATTTTTGTGAATCACTGCTTTGGAACAACGAAGGGTCAGTTTTATACCTGGAAATACCAAAGGGATTTTTGATTTGACCTTCACAAGACAGGAATAATAAGAAATAACATTTCTATGTAACTTAAAAGATTTGCAAATTAATTTGTTATCTCATATGATCCTTAAAACAACTCTGGGAGGCAGGTACTATTATTATCCTCACTTTACAAATGAGAAATCTGAGTCTGAGAGAGCGTAAATGACTTGCCTAGTTACATAGCTAGTATTTGAGGTAGTGTTTGAATTCAGGTCTTCTATACTCCAAACCTAATATTCGATGCACTGCATCACCTAGTGGCCTGCTCAGAAATACCTAACAGGTAAGCTTACAAATTTCGAGCTAGAAGAGAGCTTGGAGGTGCTTTGCTCCAATCCCCTTATTTAAAGATAAGGAGACTGGCCTAGAGAGGTTAATGACTGAGATTAGAACTCAAGTCTTTTGACTTGGATCTTTCTAACATACCACACTACCCAACTGACCCCCTGCTTTCTCTTTGAAAAAAAAAAAAAGTCAAAGATGAAGGCCTCCTTGACCCCTGCTAGAGATAAGTGCTCATTGTAATCGACACTTATGTATGATTTACAAAGTGTTCTCTGTTCTCTACTCCTCAAGAACCCTGAAAAGGAGACAGTTTTAAGGGTTCCTCTCCCCCTTTTACAGATGCAGAAATCAAAGTGCAGACAGATTAAGTTATTTATCCATCCTCATAAGACAGAAAATGATCTCTCCAGGTCTCTTCACTCCAATCTCAGTGATTTTCCCCACTATACCATGCTGTAATTACTAATAATCTCAACTGCTCTCTTTTTCCCTTCCTCCTTTCATTTTTTTTCTCCCTCTGTTTTCTTGCCTCCTTTTATTTCTCTTATCCTCCCTTCTTTTTCCTCCCTCCCTCTCTCCATTCCTTCTTTCTTACCTGCATTCCTTCCTTTTCCTTCTTCCTTTCTTCCTCATTCCCTCTGAACCCCTCCTCTCCACCCCATTCAATTACCAACCTTTCCACCTTCTTTTTTGCTTCAATGCTGGGGATAAAGGTCACATCCGTCTCACCTACTTTGGCCAGTGGACTGAGGTTGAACCCCGGTGCTGCAGTGAAGCCTTGGACAACCTGTACAGTGCCCCAGGCAAGGAGATAAACTGGTCAATTTTACCAGGCCCCTCTGAATCAGACTGGGGAGCTGGGAAGAGAGGGCCTAAGAGAGGGAACTGAGCTACTTTTGATAGCCTCTCCAAAAATTCCATGGAATAGTAATCCCTCCACCAAGACATAACTTTTGTCTAAACATCTCTCTCTCTCTGGACTTTGGCAAGGCTGAGGAGACTGGGCACCTAGGAATGACAGGAAGGATGGGAAAGAGGCTGGGATAGGGGTGGGGGTGACAGAGGGGAAGGAGAGGTCAGTGAGCTATGAAACATAGACCTTGGAAGCCCAGGTGTAAAGGTGTTCTCTTGTCCCTGCAGAAGTGGGTGGGATTTCTGAACTGACAGAAGCCTGTGATTGGTGGAGTTTTGGGTCTCTCCTGTATGAACTTCTAACTGGAATGGTAAGTTCAGCCCTTTATGAAAAGAGCACTGGGAGGATGATAGTGAGAAGGGATGGGATTGGAGGCTGGGAGGGCACAGTAAACCCAACATAAATTTCATTGCTTTTGTGGAGATCAGGGCCTTCAAAACCTGAAAATGCTAATAGGATCATATGTTTAAAACTGGAAGAGATCTTTGAAATAATTTGCTCTAACCTGTAACCTCATTTCTTGGTTTGTTTTTTTGGATGTTACTAGATTGATAGATCAAGGGAATGCTGTAGATATGATTTAATTCAATGTCTCACACTATTCTTATGGAAAAGATGAAAAAAATGTAAACTAAGCAACATCATGGTCTGATTCCACAGTCATATCCTTCTGAAGAAAGAGATCCAGAGTGCAATCTTGAATGATATATCAATAGGTCAGCTAGATGATTCAGTGCACAGAACAAAGGACTTGAAGTCAATAAGATGAGCTCTAATACTGCCTTACATTTTTAAGAGTTGTGTAATCCTAATCAAGTACTTAACCTCTCTGCCTTAGTTTCCTCATCTGAAAAATGAGGACAATAATAGCACCTATTTCCCAGGGCTGTTATGAAGACAATAAGTTAACATATGTAAGATATTTTGCAAACTTTAAAGAGTTATCTAAATATTATTACTAGAAAAGGGAACCAGAATTTATGAATTTATTTATATATGCCAGGTACTCTGCTAGACTTTTGAGATCCCTTCTAATGCCTGAGATTCTGTGATTCTATATACTGCATTATTAGTGGCTTGCTTTTTCTTCTTTTGGAGGCAAGTGGGGTTAAGTGACTTGTCCAAGGTGGCACACCTAGTAATTGTTTAAGGAGGATTTGAACTCTGGTCTTCTTGAATCTATCCACTGCACCACTTAGCTGTTCCTTTCAAGCTATTCCTCATTTTCTTGCCTTTTCTGCTTCCTTTAGCCCTGCAATTTCTAAACATGGTATAAAGGAACCAATGCTGAGGGGAATACTTCAAATCACAGAACCTCCCTCCCCTTTTCTTTTTTTTCCAGCAATTGGGATTACCCTGGTCACACATCTAGTAAGTGTCTAAGGTCAAATTTGAACTTGGGTTCTCATGACTTCAAGACCAGTGCTATGTACTGTACTTTCTCACTGCCCCTAGAACTCGAATTTTAATTGTCTCCATTATTTGTAACTTGTAGACTCTGGCCAAGTCATTTATCTTCTGAGGCAAATAAGTTTATTTGTGGAGGCAAAGGAGTGAGGCTAGCTCTAAGGTCTCTTCCAGCACTTGCTGCAATCATCTCCTATCACTTCCCTGCCCTCTTGATCAATCAAGGCTTTCTTTCCCATGCCTTTCTATTATGTCAATCAATTATAACATTAATATTTCTAAACCCAGTTTAAAAAAAAATAAAGATAATTTTGTTTGTAATGAAATCCACAAGCCCATAGTCCAAAAGAAGTTGAATGGAGAGTTCTTTCCTCCATCTTTGAGATTTTTTTTTCTTGATTTGCTGGACTGACATTGATTCAACCATGTCCAGGAAGAAAGATCTGCCTCTACAGTTTGGGGAAAATAATCCTTGAGAAGGCAAAAGTCTTGGTCCCCAAAGATTTTAGGAATTTATTGCTATCCACTTTCTTTTAAAGCCCCCGTTCCCTCTTCTTTCTCTTCAGTCGCTGTCCCAGAACCACCCCTCAGGAATCCACGTGCACACCAGGCTCCATCTGCCCGAGTGGCTCAGCCGACCAGCTACATCTCTGCTCACTGAGGTATGGGCAATCTTAGTCGGGAAGGACTGGTAGGGATAGACACAGGGAGAAGGGAAGAAACTTCTTTACTCAAGTTGGATCTTGAAGCTTATTGTCCTCAATGGGCAGCTAGGTGGCATAGTGTCAACAATGTGACCTGGTGTCTGAATCTGTCAGACACTTTCTAGGTGACCCTAGGGAAATCACTTGAGCTCTCCCAGTCAGTTTCCTCATTCATAAAACAGTAATAATAGTGTCAACCTCACAGTATTGTTGAAAGAATTAAATGAGTTAATACATGTAAAGTACTGTGCCAACCTATGCCATATAAATGTTGTTGTTACTATCACTACCACCACCACCACTACCTCTGCTAGGACCACCATCACCACTATAACCACCACTATTATCATTACCACCACAACTACTACCACTGCTAGATGGTGAGGTGTGAAGGATAGATCTGGCATCTCTCAGGGAGATTCCAGATGTTCTTAGAATCTGGATGACAGGACAGATTTGTAATTTTGTTGGACAAATAGCTTGGTAACTGGAACAAAACCAATGTAGTAGGAAAAGGCTAGTGCTTCAGCAAAAAATTAGGAGAAAATACAATGTAACCTGATTTCTCATCCCCTTTCCTGGGAGATATTTACTAGATCAAAGCAGAAATTCAGGCAGAGTACCCAATAGCTCTGCACATTAGAGAAAGGGGAGGAGGGACCTTGCATTCCTTGTCCTCAGAACCTAAGGAGCACCTGGGGTTTCCATGAGTTCTCAAAAGATACATTCAGAGGAGAGGTAAGAGCAGGTGGGACTAATGAAGATAAGGACAAGCTTCAGGACACTGGAGAGGGTGAGCACTGGAGCTCTGTACACCTGACTGATTCCTGCCTTTTCCTTTTTAGCTGTTGCAATTTGATCCTTGCCAGCGCCTCGGTGCTGGAGGAGGAGGTGTCAACAAGCTCAAATCCCACCCATTTTTTAGCACCATCCAGTGGAATAAACTGGTGGGGTAGGATCAAAAGCAGAAAGATCAAGAAAGCTTCCTGGGAAGACCCAAGCTTGGCTTTCTGGGCTGGCAAGAGTCCACAGAACTCTAATCCAATGGGTCTAAGGTCCCAGCCTGAAACTCTAGGATGTCAGATTAAGATTTCTTAAACTACCATGTAGTCAACCATTGGTGGTGATGAGTCCTGAATTCTGCATCCTGGGCAGGCTCAGGGCTAAGTCTCTTTTATGCCTTTCATTCCCCCTTCCCTGTGAATTTGTTCCACTTAAGGCCTTGGAAGTGTGTTCATGGCTGCTCATTTCCCACTGTTCACTCCTAGCCACAAATGAACCCAGTGAAAATGACAAGGACCCACAGGGAACCTTGAAATTGGAAAATATTAATACTGTCTAACCTCTGCCACTTACTGGATGTGTGACATTGGGTAATTCACCATACCTCTCCTTAAGCCTGTTTTCTCATCTGTAAAACAGAAATACCTGCCTTGCCTACCTCATAGAGTTCAAAGGAGATTTGTAGGAAAGTGTTTTGTAATGATATATCATTACATAAACTTAAGAGATGAAGTTAATACACAAAATGACTATTTCCAATTAGCCAAAGCAGAGGGAATGGCAATGGGGAGTTAGGTATCCTGAGGGGTCAACTCTAGATTTCCCTGCTTAAACTTCAGACTTAGAAGGTGCCTTTCTCTGGATGAGTTAGCTTTGTGCCTTGGAGCTCTGAGCTGTTAAAACTGTTAATATTGTGTAAAACTAGTGACACACCAGATTGTCATCTTCAGCTGAGATGTAATTCACCAAATGACCTACCAAATTTCATAGGTGTACAAGGAAATCTAAAGGTGGGCTAGTCCTCATTCAAGAATTTCTTGGGACCCCTTCTTCCCCCAAGATATTTATCCAAAGGCACAGATTGTGGTATGACATTTTAGCCAAACTGAAACCTCTAATCGTGTTTGCCATAAACCGAGTACAACTTACTGGTCAGGGTTTTCCAAAATTGGGCAGTGACAGCAGACTAGAAAATTGAATCTTTGAAGGGCTTGGTGAATGAAAAAAAGCCTTCAAATGATTTTTTTCTACTCCAGCCTCCCAATGGTTATTTGTCCTTCCCATGGGATTCAGAGGTCTTGAGATTTAAGCCTGTCGTTTTAGCCAAGGCCAGGAGAGGATGGAAGTCTTGGAGGTCAAGAGATAAGAGGGAGGACCTCAAACATCTTCTGCCCTGAGGGCATTCACCCAGACACTTGTCTGTATTTGATTTTTGATGTGGTATGAACAGCCAGCATCTATTCATATGTAACAGATAATGGTTACCTAGAATTATTACCTAGGCAGTCTCCAAGAAACAGGACATAGGATAACTGATTGTGGCCCACAATTCCATTTCCCCAACATGACTGTCATCCTTCCCCTCCAAATATACAACATCCCAAATAAAATATGTGTACTTCTACAAGTGTACTATTTATGCAATTATCATTCTACCAGGGAAGAGTGGGGAAGAATCCCCAGAATCAAACTCTATGAGAAGGGAAGTTTCTTCATACCAAGGGAAGTGTTTTACATTCCTTAGGGCTGAGAACATGGTAATTCACAACTAGGATGTTCAAAAACAACTTTCCCTTTTGCCTGATGTGCTGTAGCATATTAATATCATGGGCTATTTCATTCCAGATTTGAGCCCCAAGTAAGGAGGAAAAATGGTCTAAGGGCCAAGGGTCTTCAATTTGGAGTCAAAGAATCTTGGCTCACTATATGTGATCACTGGATCTTTTTTCTCACTTTATACTTGACAAGATGACCTCTAGTTTCCCTGAGATCCCCTCAAACTCATGAGAGGTAAAACTGGGTGAAGAGGTCTGAGGAATATTTTTATTCTCCCAAATCAATGACCCTAGAAATAACTAACCATAACCATAGCAACTAACCCAAGCAGTTTGAGAGTGTATAGAACATCTGATGTTTTCCCCTTTGAGAACAAGAGTGTTAACTTGGGGACTATCATGAATGGCAACTGGGGAGACCTACTCAGACAAAATGAATATGATTGAATACTTTATGTGGAACCCACCCAGTATTAATTGGCAAGTAATCATGTCACCAGTCACCTGATTGATGCAGATAATCCAGCAACCCTCTTTTCATATTTGTGTCTAAGGCTGCCCTCTGGGATAATGTTTGAAAGCTAGTTATAGCCATAAGGGGTCTCTAGAAAGTAAACTCCCACTTTGCTGTATTGATACAGCAAGCACACAAACTTCAACAGAAGAATGTTTAGCTCTAATAGACATTTTTACAAAAGTCTCTAAGCCCCTGTGAATGGCAATCAGCTTCGGCTGAACATATAATTAAGCGTCACATGTGGACCACTATGCTAGCTGCTACTCCACCCTCCAATCTAATTTAGGAAAAGAGTAACTAAGGAAAAACAGCAAATGCCTTTTTGAAAAGAAAATAGAAATGAAGGCAGTGGAGAAGATGCTCTGGGACAAAAGGGAGGTACTGATAGTTCAAGTCTCTCCTGTGAACAGTCAGTAGCACAACTCTTATTTCCCAGCCAATCTGATTATTGTGGCAAACTTAATCCAAAGGTATTAGGAACTAAGTGGAAAAAAAGAATAGGCTGTGACAGTAAGGGCTTACCCTTTATCTTTAGATAGTAGGCCAGAAGCCAACACACAGTTTGAGAACATTTCCCCTTTAATTTCATTTAAAACTTGGGTTTCTTTAAATATTTTAATTACAAGTTTTGTATATTGAAGAGTAGTAGACACTGCAGGCACTCAGTACTGGATTCCACCCTCCTCACCCCTCTCATGCTGGGCCCTAATAAATGGCCCCCGTGGTTCCAGCAGCCTCAGAACTGGGTATATTTGAATACATATTGATGGATTTCCAGTAGCCTTCACAATAAAAGTATACACTGAAACATTTCCCAAGGGACCCCAATGATTCTGCTTACCAACATCAGGCAGTATATTAAAGATGACTCCAGTTGTTTCCTTATCTTATACTAACAAGTCACAGCTTGCTTCTCACTAAGGTAGAGAACTTTGGGAAGTGTACTTTCCTTATTCTGGTCCTGTGTTGCTGCAGGAAGGAGTCAATATTGTTTCTTCTCTCCTACCAGCCCACAAGACCAGAACTGGTAATGCTTAGAGCCCTCATCAGTCCACATAGGGCAGAAAGACCAAGTTGAATTTCAAATTTAAGTCTAAAAAAACAATAGGCAGCATTTTACTAGAGACTTTCCATCCCTCTCAACCAAATTCTGTATCTGCTGACTCCAAGGTCCAACTATTCTACTTCCACCCAAGAATGAAGATGGTTCTAATGCAACCCCTTTGCTGGTATGATTGCTAGGAACTTATAAAGAAAGGCAGGTGAGCACAGCAGGACTGTGCATGGTTGTACAGAGATGGGCCTTTTTGGGGTAGAGACCCATAGTCTAAGTACAAAACTGATGCACTCTTACCTCTGGAGACAAGAGTATCTCAAGTTGAAGTCTTCTGAGCCAGTTCACCCTCTTGAACCCCTCACCCTTTCCCCCCCCCCCACCTCCCTCTAACCTCAGGCCACCTGGGCTGTGCTTCCCAAAGAGGTAGAAGAGGCATTTTAAAGCCAACTAAGACTACCTAAGCAGGAAGGTGCCCTTTAATAAACAAAGCAGCACCTCTTCCCCTGTATTTGAGTAAAGAAACTTTGCACAGAGCCCAGAGTTGGAAAGATCAGAGCCAGGGCTATAGCTTCATAATGGTAGGGGCCAGGATCTTCCTCCTGTACTGCTGAGGATGTTGGATTTTTGAAAACTGGGCAGGTGTGAGACAGAGGAGTTACAATATTCCTAATGGTTTCTCTATTATATGTTGCCATAGGGAAAAAGCAAAATCATCTCTGGGGAGGATGCATGGGAGAAAGGCTAGGATATAATGAGGCTCCATCAATACTCTCTCCCCCACCTTGAGCATAATGAGAAATAAGAGCATTCGTGTTAAGACAGAGGCAGTGGAGAGAGGGACAGGAATGCCCTAAAAGGAGCTGTAGCTGCTGGTTACCTAGCGCTCTGGCTTTCCATAAGCCAGCAGCACGTGGGGATGTCTCCCACCCAGCTGACCCAGGTACATATGAGGGGGATAGGGAAAGACTGGTTTTCAGTCTCTGTGAGTTGGAGCTTTAGGGAGTGTGACTTTCCCTAAAGGTCAAGTAGCAGGACACGAGGATCCTCCACTGCTGCCTTGATTTTTCGAAGGAAAGTCACTGCCTCTCTGCCATCAATCAGTCGGTGGTCATAAGTCAGTGCTACATACATCATGGGCCGCACTTCCACCTACAGAGAAGAGACAGAGGGACAATCTTTTCTGTACTGTATGGGGGAATGAGGAAGAACCAGACCACAAAACTTAGTTCCAAAGGCATTCCCTTCAGAATTTTCTTTTCTGTGCACTTAGGTTTCTTCCTATGTCAAATCTCACCCCTAAGATGGGAAACCCCACTTGGTGAGTGTTCATTGACAAAGAAGATTAAATCTTCACATACTTTTCCCTCTCCAAGGAACTCTACTGGAGGCCAGAGATCTCTGCAGCCAGGGAATCCTGCTTTTTTTAAGGCTATCTTTTTTTTTTTTTTTTTAAGGCCCAACATATGATCTGCCTCCTCCATCATGCTTTTCCCAATCTATAAAAGTACTCATGATCTCCTACAGCACACAATTTTATAAAATTATTTTGGCTTTTTCAGGTTCTTATCTCTCAACTAGACTGTAAGTTCTTGTGAGAGGGGACTCTGTCTATGTCCATACCACCACAATGCCAAGCTCAGTACTAAGTACAGAGTAAAATTAAAATACCTTTTGGCTGACCTTGGATGAAAGAGCATAATTTCCCATAATTCCAGGAACTATGAAAAAGAACTGCTTCCTGGGACAGTGGTCAAATTTCTACAAAACTCTTATCAGGAGCAGAACTGAACCAGACAAAGGCTGGAATTCCCTCTAAATTAGAAAGTTCTACCCAACAAGTCATACCCTGCAACTAGTCTTCTATGGTACAGGACAAGCAGTATCACCACAAAACCTCATGTAGCAGTTCCTACCTTGCCTCCAATAGCAACAGGTCTATCAAAAATGGCATGCATGCCCAGAATGGCTGACTGAGGGGGGTTGATGATGGGAGTCCCAAAGAGAGAGCCAAAGACTCCTCCATTACTGATTGTGAAAGTGCCACCATCCATATCTTCAATGGCAAGCTCATTCTTCCGGGCCTGAAAAAGACAAATTCCAAAATCTATTCAGATTGTATCCAAACTGAACAAATAAAACCTGGGTTCTTATTTTACTCGGGGATTCAAACATGTTCTTATCAGATCTGGGGACCTGGTTCAATTTCTAAGTTCAACTAAGATTTAATTTAAGCTTCCCTTAAATAAAGTAGGCTCAGAATGAAGAGGTTCACTTGGAAGACCAAATGAAAACAATGCCCCATGACAAGTAGCTTCTACCTTTATCACCACACCTCCCTCCCTTTTCATTCTATCTTCAAGTCACCAGGAAGACCAGCTTTAATTCCTGATCTTATTAATAAATACAGGCAAGCTAAGGCTGGTGCTGAGGGGCGGGGGGAATCTTCAACTTTTGCTGCCCTCCCTCTTAACTATCCCAGTAATCTGTGTTTTTATTTCGTCACTGAATTTTACCTTCTCTCCCAGCTCATTTATGGTTCGTTCAATGTCTGCAAAATTCATAGTTTCCACATTCCTAATAACTGGTACCACAAGCCCCTACAGGAAATGAAGCATTAGTTTCCAAGTGTTTAAAAAAAAAAAAAAAAAAGGATTCTTTGTACTTATTGACACTTTTCCTCTAAGGAGCTGAAGGTATTTTCTATCTCTAAGAGGGTTTACCCATATGAGTGATGGACCAAAATTCTCAACCTAGTTCCCACTGATTGCAAAAGGCATTCCTTAAATTCCTTAAATGATGTACTGTTTCTCTACCATGAACAACATATAGAAATTCAGAAGGACAGGAAGATTAGGAGATAGGAAAAGGCAGAATCTAAATAAGATCAGTATAGGCTTCTCATATATCAGATTTCTTCAACTCTCCAATCCCACCCCTCAAAGAAAAAGAAAATAGCTTCTCCAAAACAAATATCTTCTAATCTCATAGGCAATGCCACGGCCTCTAATACAGTAAATGCATTTTACATACCCGTGGAGTGGCCACAGCAACACTGATGTCGATATAATCTCTATACACAATCTCTTTGGTTGTGTCATCAATCACTGTGAAGCAAAAAGCAAAGGTTATTTATACATTCTCATCAGAACATGAGGTGGAATGGGAATAAGGGGATGTTTGTAAGGCAAAGCTGATTTTTTCCCTTTCCTACTCCAGTGAACCATTATTATTTAATTTCTTGGGTCCCTACATTTTCTTTTTTTCATTTTCCAACATTCCCTTAACACATAACACCTAGCACACAGTAGGTACCAACAAATCTTATTGTATGATTCTTTAGCAGGAATAGGAGCAATATCCCTTAGATTAAGGAAAAAATATGCCCTGCTTCCTAACCAAACAAGAACAAGAACCTGAACAGCCTCTTCACATTTCAAAATTAAAATTTTACCCATTGAAAGCCACATCTACCATCCTTTTTGTTTACAAGCAATAAGAAGTCAATTGAATGTATATACAATGTCAAGCCAGGAGTTAGGAAGACATCTTCCTGAGTTCAAATCTGGCCTCAGACATTTATCAGCTGTGTGACTCTGGGCAAGTCACTTGACCCTGTCTGCCTTAGTTTCCTCATCTGTAAAATGTGCTAGGGAAGGAAATGGCAAACCACTCCCGTATCTTTGCCAAGAAAACCCCAAATGAGGTCACAAAGAGTCAGACATGACCAAAAAAATGACTGAGCAAAAAATGGGCACTTACATAGGTGGAAGAATTGAAAGGGCAAGCTCTTGGAGAGAAGAGACTATTTTTCAATTGTCTTTGAATCTCTGGTGCCTAACCCAGTGTGGGGATGTAGGGATACCCATCAATGGCTGAAGAAGAGAATAGAGTAGGAAACAAACATTTATATGGTGCCACTATGCACCAGGCACTATGCTCAAAACTTTACAAATATTTCATTTAATCTAACAACCCTATGAGGTTGTCATTATCCTCGTTTTATAAGTGAGTAAAATGAAGCAGATAAAGATTTAATGACCTGTCCAAAAGGAAAGGACGTGCACATGCAAAAATATGTATAGGAACATTTCCTCAACTGGTGAAGGAATGGAAAAGTGTCTGAGGCCAGATTTGAACTTAAATCTTTCTGACTCCAGAGCTCTATCCAATGCACCACCTTGCTGCCTGAACAAATTATGGTATAGCAATATAATAGGATATTATTTCAACATAAGAAATGGAGAGACTCAGAAACAAAGTAGACATTCTCAGATATGGTCAAAACGTAGATTTATTTTGCTTGATTGTGACTGTTACAAAGAAGGGCTTTTTTTCTTTTAATAGGAGAAATGAAGAGTAAAGGCTCTCACCCAAAGAGAAGATGGCCAAAAATGGATGTAAGAGAACAGAAGTTCAAAAGGAGATACAAACTAGATAACATTGAAACAAGCTGATTTATTTTGTTGGGGTTTTTTTTGTTTGTTTGTTTTTAGTGAATTGTTTATAAGAAAGATTTGCAGTTTCACATATAATTCTCTTTTCTGTTTATTGTATACAGAAATGTTTATGTTAATTTATATGTCAAGTTCGGAGTAATAAAAGTAAAATTTAAATATGTTTTCATTTTTTAAAATTGCCCAGACTATTCCTCACAAGGGTGTCTATAATTCTTTGAGGCCCTTGGCTCTACAGATGAGTAGTTAAAGGATCTTTGATTTAACTCCATCTACTGGGAGAAGAAAGGTATCTAAATGAGAGGGAAAAAATGAGACTATCTTGTTGAATCAAGATTTCTAAGGTGAAAATAAAAACAATATTTGATTCTACTAAAGAGTTGATGAAGAATCAAGTCCAAAAGCCAAAAGCAGCACAAAAACTCCTCCCAGTAAATTCATTCCCAAAAGATCAAAGGTTGGCATGGAATATGCGTCATGTACAGAGGTCAATTTCTTAGATAAATTTTGAGGGTGTGTGGAGGATGCCTTTATGAGCTTCCTATCTGAATGGGACTGATTACCCAAGTATGAACAAGGCCTCTGAAGAGGCAACTAGTAGAGCAGTAGATAAAGCACTGGGTCTAGAGTCAGGAAGACGTGAGTTCAAATTTGCATTCAGAGAAACTTAATAGCTATGTAACTCTGAGCAAGTCTAACCATTTGTTTGCTTCAGTTTTCTCAACTGTAAAATGGGAATAATAGCACCTATCTTGCAGAGTTGTTGTAAGAATCAAAAGAAGACAATTGTAAAAGTGCTTAACACAATGCCTGGAACACAGGTGCTATATAAATGCTTATTCCTTACCCCACCCCCCAAAAAATGCTTGCTGCCAGAGCAACTCTGAAGTTTTGCTTTGGAAATGAAAAACGTTTTCTGACCAATGGGAAAACTGAAATGTAGGCTGAAATACATATCATGTCTTTGTTTTAAGAAAGTACAAATGAGTGATAAAGAGGAAACTCTTATATAAAACATTTATTTTTCTATGCCAACATATAAAGACTTTTTAGTTTGGGGACAGCCATCATAGGTATGTATGTGTGTGGACTCACCTGCATTTACTGCTGGCTGTTCCTGTAAGGCAAAGGCAGAGGCCTTCACAAATGCTGACATAAAGCCTAGTTTCAAGTTGTGTTTTTTCAGAAAACTCTCTTTGTGTCGGGCCCGCATCTCCTGGATATTACTGCAAAAACACATTGTAAGCACATGGGCTGACTTTTTACAGGTTTCTAAACTTATGCATAGATTAAAATCTACTAAAACCCTACTCCGGTATCTAGTTATGGCGTGAGACTAATCCTTAAGAGTCCCAATGTCAGGCTATTCAAGTGTAGTACAAGGTAGAAAAGCTCTTCGATCACTAACATCACCCAAAAACCAATTTAACTAAAATCAGAGAGGCTCATCACCAGAAAATTGGCCATGAGGTTATTTTTTCCAGACACAAATACTCATGAAATCATCTACTAAAGCATGGAGGGCTTATGATCTTCATTGATGAAGGCACCCCACCAAGGAAATCACAGATTTTCTTTGAAGAACAGATTAGGCAGGCATTTTACTACAATTTCCAATTTCTCTAGGTTGTTCCCTTTGAACAAATTGTGAAATGGTTCACTGAAGGTTATCATGATTAATGTGTTCTAGTACAAGGAGAGACAAGAAGGAATCAATGCCAATCTACCTCTAATACACTGTAGACCCTTTGAAGGTCTCCCATCATTTTTTTCTTTTCTTTTCCTATTTTTTGTTTTTTAGTATCCCTTTTTCAAAAAATATATTTTAATTACCAGATGTTTTCCTCCTTCCTTCCCTCCCAACCCTGCCATTAGTGGCCAACATTTGACACAAATATATACATGAAACTAAGCAACACATAATTCCTCATATCAGTTCTTTCTCTCCCATCATTTTTTTCCCCCAAATATCACTGTATAGCTTTTCATTGGTAGAGAACATGAACAACAACAACAAAAATCATGTTATATTTGCATGCTAAGAACCTAGATAGAAAAAGAAGCAATTTTGTTAGAAAATTATTTTTCAAGGACCCAAAAACTAGGGCATGATTTACATCTGTTATAGTCCTTGCTCCTTTTTTGGCTACGGCATTAACTCACCAAGTTGAAAGCATGAGCACATAGGCCCAAGTAAGCAAATTAACTCTTCATTCAAGACCATGATGAAGTTTGAAATGGCTATTAAATAAAGTGATACCCTGCTAGGTATCATGGTATTTAAAAAATGAAGTTTGGTCTCATACAAAGCTTGGGACTTTCAGCTTGAATCTTTCCCTTATACTGGGGAAAAGCAAGCTTTTCTGAGAAGCCTTCAGAAAGCCATAGGACTCTGTTTACCTGCTTTGTCCTCCCTCAGAAGCACTTTAGAGTTTGGGAAATAGTTTTTCCCCATAATTTTATCACTGAAATATCTGTACTTATCGGAATAGATTCCTGTGATGAAAATTGAATTTAGGTCTGTCTCAGTCCCAATGCTTAGTTCTCTCTATGTAATAGGTTTAAAATAATATTAAAAGTGAAAAATAAGATATGACACAACTTTAACTATCCCTTCCAGACCTTTTTGGCTTCAAAAAAGGAAGTTTTCCTAAGGGAGCTGATTGGGTTTACAATGTTTTCCTGAGTCTAACCTTATTTTCTGCTAGGATTACCACCCTAAAGACATTACTGGTTCCCAAGACACAAGAGCCGCAGAAGAGGGAAAGAGAAGTGATAAACATCTTTGCTCTGAAACCTACCCAAATTCTATTGCCTTGGTCATTAAGGAGTTTCTATTTCTGAGGTCTGACCCTTGTAACAGAGGCCATGGCAACTAGGGAGAAGAGGTGGTCTCAGAGAAGCCCCTTCTGAATGAGACAATGGCATAAACACTAAAGGCAATCAAACCAAACCAGATTACTAGATGGGCTGAGACCCTAGGTCACTGTAAAATGACACCTTGATTAGCTACTGAAAAGAGCTTGAGATACTGCATTTCCCCTTCTGTTTTGTCAACTCTATCTTTGTCAGGCACAAATATTTACATGTGTTGTCTTAAGAAACTGGGTAGGATTTCAAAGTACAATTCAATTTATGTACAATTTAGCTTTAATGCATTGTAATACAAGCTGTTTTGCTTTCTAATCCATTACTACAAGGTTCTTCCCTGCATCAAATGTTCAGAGCATTCTTAGCTTATAAGAAGGAAAAAGCCCTCAAGCCATGCCTCAACTTCTCCTGGTTATTATAACAAGAAAATATACACACTAGAAATCTTAATACTGAAAGTGTTTGGAACTCTAAAATTGGATAGACATTTGGATGTGAATATTTATCCATAAACTCCCTTCTTTTACTCAAAATCATATTCCTTTTTTGGAAAAGTTGGATAATATCCTAACTTCCCCCAAAATACTGACAAAAGGAAATCAAAATTTTACTAGGAGTGAAGAAGCAGTGCAGGAAAAAGCCATGCTTGCTACCCTGTTTTAACCACAGTTATTATTAGTCTAGACAGAGAAATAAGGAACCAACTGCTTAACTTGAAAAGGAAGCAGAATATTGGTTCCGGGCCACTTTTACTAACAATCACTTCACAGAATGACAGGATGTTAGGCCTGAAGAAACTGTTTACTAGGTCTGGTATCAACAGTGTTGATAATAGGGAATGGTGGCCACATTTTAATGGGAATGGATAAAGGCCCAGAAGAACAAAAAAATTAATACTAATACATTCTGCTTTGAAAGAAGTAATAGCAACTTTTGCAGCAGCTGATCATCTATTCCAGGCTCCTAACTTTACACACAAAGAAAAAAAATTCCTGAAGAAGTGACATGATTTACTCAAGGTCACACAGTTAGTAAAGAACAGATTCAGCTGGATGGCAAAGTGAATGGAGGGCTAAGTCTAGAGTCAGGAAGACCTGAGCTCAAATCTGATGTCAGACACTTATTAACTGTGTGATCCTGGGTAAATCATGTAACTGTTTGCCTCAGTTTCCTCATCTATAAAATGAGCTAGAGAAGGAAATAGCAAACCACTCTAATGTCTCTGCTAAGAAAACTCCAAATGGTATCAAAAAGAATCGAACACAACCGAACAGTAACAATCAAGAATCCCAATTTAGTGTTCTTTTCACTTAGTAATATGACCTATGACCTCAGTAAAGCAATGGAATAAACTAGTAACTTGGCCTCCTTTTCTATACTCAAATATACCTGTCACTATTAATACATTTAAAGATTTGTTGCATTTTTATCTTCAAACCTGAAGAATCTGAGAGGCATACAAAATATCTGGAGAGTCAATCGGAAAAAAAGAAAAAAAAAATCAATCAATCTACTGTTGGCTAAAAGAAACCTATTCTTTCTAATATAAATACTGGAATCTATAGGACAATGCCCATTGTTTCCACATTTTCCAAATACATAGATGGGGTTACAGTTCCCACCTCATATCAATCTCGTTGAAAGTGGTCAACATTGCACATGTATTTTGGGCCTCCTTTAGGCGCTGAGCAATACGTTGTCGCATCCTGTTCATTTTCACCTAAAATAGAAAAGAGGGTGAGCCTAGAAAACTGGATTCTTGAGATCAAGTTGATCCTAGTTTAGCTCAAAGCAGTATCAGCATCGGAAGGCACAGAGCTGAGAAACAAGTAAGGATGGTGTGATTCCATACAAGGGCCTTACTCTGCCCTTTTCAGTAGTGGTATTTTTTTTTTTAAATTTTATTTTTTTTATTTTATTTGCATTACATATGTGTGGGCAATTCTTCAACAATAACCCTTGCATAGCTTTCCGTTACAAATTTTTCCCCCAACTCCCCACCCCTCCCCTAGATGGCAGGATATCCAAGTAGTGGTATTTTTAAACGATAAGGAAACCTTACTTGCTTAGATTCACTTTAAAATCTTTTCTGGCTCTGGGGCCCAGGAAACGGTTTGCTTTTAAAATCAAATTAGAGTCATGAACAAGACCAACTACTTGTGGAAAAAAGACATGCAAAGGAAATCAGACATTAGCACTTCTGAAGTGGCAGTTTTTCTAGATGCTGCTGCCTTGTCAGGCAAGAAAACCCATATTCTTGCCCACTCTCAAGGTTTTTGTCCTAGCTGACAGTAGTAACAATTTATTGAATAATATGTTGGGCACCCCTGCTTAGGAGAAGCACTCCCTGAATCATCTCTCAAGAATTCAATTCAACCCTTCTACAGGCCTTGCAAATGATCACTCACAAAGACATGTCTTGGTTAATTTTAACCTATTACCTGTAAAGTATTTAGCACCATGCCTGGCACATAGTAGGCACTATATGTCAGCTATTATTATTTACCACTAATATGATAACTGGACATAGGTAAGGACTGGGTCTGTGATTTCAGACGAGGAACTTCTGAGAGAAGAAACTCATACCAATGCAGACAGACCTTTTTCTGTAACACACTATCTTGAGAGCTGCATAGGGCAGCAGTATCTACCTCAGAAAAGGGGTCACATTAGAAAACCACATACTAGCCCCATCTCTTTTCTACTGCATTTCTACTTTGCTAAATATTTCCTAATTACATTTTAATCAGGTACTGCTAGGGATGTTATACAGTGTTTGACACTTCTGGCCAAGAACATTGAGAAGCTAAGTAATGCAGAGGCCAGACTGGATTCTAGGAGCCCAGTCTTCTTGGCTTTGAGACCTGTCTTTATCTGTTATATTAGGCTTCTGCACAATATATTAATAGCAGATTTTATGTGTTTTACAATTTAGAGAAGTGTTTTTCTCATAATCTGTAATATAAATCTTGTTATAATTTTTATAGATGACAAAGCAGATTCAAGCAGAGTGACTTGTCTCAAGTCACCTTTAATAAGTATTATAAATAGGGTTAGAATCCAGGTCCCTTCTGTTTCCAAATTCATTGTTTTTTCTGCCCTACAC
>JAJPUD010013620.1:0-43588 GCA_023553655.1 Myrmecobius fasciatus
ATATATAGTATATATGTATTTATATATATGGACGTATAGATATACACACTATATATATGCAATACATGTACACACAAATATATATACAGATAGATATACTTATGTACATATCTATATCTTAGGTTCCATATATATATATATATATATATATATATATATATATATTAGGGCTTCTTAAAACTTTTTTTCACTCACAATTCCTTTCAGCCTGAGAAATTTTTACATGACCCCAGGTATATAAAACAAGGATACAGATCAAACATTTATTGATAATAAATCACAATTTTGTGACCCCAATATTCAGCTAAAAGACTCCATATGGGGTCCCAAGCACAGTTTAAGAAGCTAGACTTTATGACAACATACAATGCTTTGGCTTTTAAATCTGCCCAATCTGGCCCCAACATCTCTTTCGAGACCGTTCCCTTACCCCCCCCCACACACACACACTTATAGCCAAACCATCCTTCTCCCTATTCCTCCATTTCCCACCTCCAGGGCTTTGCACCTGATCATCCGCTAGGATGCACTCCTTCCTCACACCTGCCTCTTCCTTCAAGAGGAAGCTCAAGAGGCAGAGACCTCCTCTGCATGAGGTCTTTTCTGATCTCTTCTCAACTTCTGAAGCCTTCCTTCCTAAGACACTTTGTATTTATTTATATTTAATCAGTCTATACTTATTTATGCACTTGTCTCTGTTGACAGGATGTAAACATCCTGTGTTGAGTTGTTCATTCTTTATCTCTGGATCCCCAGAACCTGGCACATTGTTGCCCCTTAATAAATGCAGAGTAGGGGCAACTAGGTGGCGCTATAGTGGACAGAGCACCAGCCCTGAAGTCAGGAGGACCTGAGTTCAAATCTGACCTCAGACACTTAACACTTCCTAGCTGTGTGACCCTGGGCAAGTCACTTAACCCCAATTGCCTCAGCAAAAAACAAACAAAAAATGCAGCACTAAATGGGACCTCAGAATTATGTGGTGTTAGAACATAGAACATTAGAATTCAGACTGCTGTTGCTAATAGGGACCTTAGAATATACAATGTTAAGAACTTAGGACATCAGAATGTAGACTTCTACTTCTAGAAGTAGAAGAACATAGAATATTAGACTGAATGTTAGCACTAGAAGGGGTTTTAGAATTGTAAACATTTAAGCTTAGAACCATAGACTGTAGATAGACTGGTAGAACCAGAAGGGGCCTTAACGATATCATGTTAGAACATAAAATGTTACAGCTGGAAGAACCCTTCAAATTAATACAACAATTGACAAGCATTTATTAAGGGGCAATATTGTGCCAGGTTCTGGGGATCCAGAGATAAAGAATGAACAACTCAACATCTGGAAGGAATCAAGAGAGCTGAGATTTCTTTAAAGGAAATAAAATATAATTCAACAGCTCTAACTCCACGGTAAAAAGTATCTCAATAATCCATATACTGAACAATATAAACCCCCCTCTATACTCCATGAACAGCTCTTCTAGTCCCCTGGAGTCCAGTTACCTCCTTATCCCCAGCCTAGAACTTGAGGTTGAAAGGAAGGATCTCCCAAAGCTGGTAAAAATACCCCTTCTAATTGAAGGGGGGAAAAAACCTGAATGAGTACAATAAAAACTTTGGGCAAGGAATCCAGCTAACTGTTGTTTTTACCTCTAGCCAGACGAAAAGTGGATGAAAGAGTAAGGAGCTGCCTTAAAGGAAGGGATTGGTGATGAGCCTTCTGGGCTTTTTTCAGTCTTTCAAGGAATATATTTGTGAACCTATTGGAACATAGGGTTCTTACCCTATAAGGGATGGAGAGATAAGAGAGGCAATTGGGAAACAAGAGATGTTGCCTTAGCTGGGAAGCAGACTCTGCTCAGCTCTATAAAATCATCATCAGTCAAGGATCTGGATCTAGAAGAACTTTTGGAAGTCATGTGGTCCAATCTGTTCATTTTATGGAGAAGGCTCCCTCACCTAGAGAAGTGAAGGATTTTGCCCATGACCACCCAGCCAGAAAGTGTCTTGGCAGGATGGGTACCCCACATTTGTGCCATCCTCCAAGTCCATCCACAGATCTCCAAAATTTCACAAAAGACAAAAAGTTTATATTCTACATTCTCAGGTCTTTAACACTCATTTAACATCTGGTATATTGTCCATCTCAGACATTCTAGTGATGAGGTCTTCAATGTTGTTATAGTTAGCTGAGGGATTGATAAAAAAAAAATAATCCCTGAGGCAGGTAGAGGGAAGGCACTGACTGATAGAGATCAGTTGAGGTCCAGGGTCCCACCATCTGGGAAGGTTGTCCAATCTGAAATCCAAGTCATGTCAGACCCTTGAGACCCACCTCTAGAGGTCTTGAGCAGACTCACCTTGCCATGCCCTGTCAGAAATCCCAGGCATATGTCTCTGGGGTTAAATTTTCCCTATGATATCTACTGCTGGGCCATCCCATGGCTGCTGTCTTCCTTTGGGTCAGTCCGCCAGGGTACTCTGTCTCCTGCTCTCTTTCCCCTTCCCCTTCTCCCATTCCACGTGGTATCTCTCCTAATTCCACCATGCTTCTCCATCCCACTTCTCCTTCTTAAAGTTAACTCTTTTAGAGTACTAAGTCCCTTTCAGGATTTAGCCTGCTAGCTAAGGACGTGCTCCAACAGAATAGGCTGTTCCTTTTCTATTGGGGAACTGAGAGTTCCACTGCAGAACTTGTCTTTCATATGCTCTCCCATTCTATTTAATATTTACCATTCCTCGAGTCTATTGGATCCCTTCGTTTTGTCTTTTTCCTAATTGAATTTACCTTTTGCCACAGAGAATAGCCATTGTGAATTCTTCACATGACCGACCCCCAACTGCTTGCCATCATCTGGTGTCTCCATCACTCACATCACCATGGTTCTACAAGATTTCCACCATTAGGGTTCTAGCAAAGAAAAACCCTAGGGGCCATAAGGAAATATTGAACACAATCACTATCCTCAAGGAGCTTATGATATAGTGGCAAATAAAACCAGATAAAAAGGGGTATGTAGTGCAATGGATTGAGTGCTGGGCCTGGAATCAGGAAGATCTGAATTCAAATCTGACCTCAGCTATAGCTTACTAGCTCTGTGGTCCTGGACAAGCCATTTAAATCTCTTTGTCTTCATTTCTTCATACGAAGGAAATGGCAAACCTCTCCAGTATCTTTGCCAAGATAACCCTAACCCTCCCACTGTAATCCTAAATGCCCACCCATAGGGTTACAAAGAATCGAATAATACCAAACAAAGCATATGGCTCATTCCAATTCCTTCATCAAATCAAAGCTACAAATCATTTAAGGGAGTCAGTCACACAGTCAATAAACTTTTCAGCCCCTACTAAGTGCTAGCGTAATAAAGAAAGGCTCTCGGGGAGGTCAAAGTATCACCAGCCAGCTAGCAAAAAACAATAACAACAACAACAAAAAAAAAACGTAAAAAGAAGTTACAGAAGATATAAACAGAAAATCATCAATGGAGGGAAGATTTTAGTAGTAAGGGGAATCAGAAAAAACTTCCTGTATTCCCTAAGCAGCAATTTCATCATTCATAAAATAGGAATAAAGCATTTTTACTATCTATCGTACAGGGTGATTGTGAGAGGTATTTTTGGCAAGCCTTTAATTGCAAGAGAAATTGACTTCAGGCCAATTACTACAATAGATCCAAATGAATTTTTGAGTGATTGCAGGGTACCTGCAATAAGGGTATAGTGCTATACCCTTAGGATACAGACAAAAGTGAACTAGTCCCTGCTCTCAAGAAGCTTATATTTTTCCCCTTCAAATAGCTGCTTGGATTTATTTTCTAGATGCTTACTGGTCTTGGCACAAAATACAAGTTAACCAATATTAAGAAAATGGAAACATTGACTGAAAAATCATAACAGCTTGAAAGAAATTAGTGTTTACACAAATAAAGAAGTAATCTTAAATATATTTGACAGCAAATAGAAAATGATTGTAACAGAACTCTAAGCAGGCTTTATAATTTACAAAGAAACATATTCCATTAGAGGAAGATAATATATAAATTTTTTATAAACAGAATAGAGATACAAAGTGATTTGTGGTGAAATGAAGGAATCAATAGCAAAAAGGGTTAGGGGGTGGGGCTGGAACAGCAGTACTCAGGAAAGGGATCATGGAGAAGGCAGCACCTGGGCTAGAACTCTGAAGGAAAGTAGGTGAAGAAGTAGCAGGTACACAAAATACCCAGATATCAACGGATGGGAGAGCGGTTCACAATGTGAAGAATGGAGAGTCTGACTGTCCCCCATCCCCAACAGAGGAATTCTAATTTGGCAGTTGAGTCCATAAGACTGAGTTCAAATATAGCCTCAGACATATGCTAACTGTATGACCCTGGGCTAGTCACTTAACCTGTTTGCCTCAGTTTCCTCATCTGTAAAAAGGAGATAACCTCTCCGGGGTATTGTAAGGATTAAATGAGATAATTGTAAAGTGCTCAGTACAGTTCCTGGCATATAGTAAGCCCTAAATGAATATTAGCAATTATTACTATTGATACTTTTTTTTGGTATTATCATTCTAAGATTGATAAGTTGAGGAGGCAGAGCATTTCAGACATGAGAAACAGCCTGTTCAAAGATGCAGAGGAAGAAGATGAAGAAGGTCATACATAAAGAGAAACACAGGATGTGTGATCATAGGGTTATGACAAAGCCAAACAACACATCTCAGCAAGGCAGGGGCTCAAAACCTATTTTCCTGAATCTCAATCCAGATCTCCTTTACCTCTGCTATGCTACTCTATCCCGACCTCTCCAATTAAAGGCAGACTGGGAGTCTTGGACCAAGGGACCCCCCCCAAGTCCTTATCCCACACCATCCCCACATACAGATCAAGGAAAATCAAATGACCAAGCCAGGGAAATGGGGCTCCTCTAAACTAATTGGGTAATTCACTTTACTTTGCCTAGTACCTCAGTTTTCTCATCTGGAAAAGTTTGGGATTAGATCAGATGATCTCAGAGTCCTAAATTTAACTCCAATAATCCAGGGCCCCCATATAACCACCTCCCATTCCCAACAGGAATATAAGAAGCTGTCTGCCAAGAGAGTGGGAGGATCTTACATCCCTGCATCCCTGGGTACAGCCCCACTGCATACAGTCCTGTACTGATCGGGTGGGAAGTGGGTGAGGAAACACCTTGGGAACCCATGAAAAGGGCATGATGCTTCCATCTCTAATTCTGTGCCAAAGCAGCTTGGATGCTAGGTTATTTCTAGCTGAGGATACATCTGTATTGCTGCCAAGATCCACAAACTCAGTTGTTCAGCATTAAAATTCAGTCAGATGCTTCTGGGTACGGAGCACACTTCAGCACCTGACCAGCAGCAGAAGAGACAGGGAGGCCTTCCTTGGTTGGTAAAATGCTTCACCCTGAAGGGAAAAACCAGCCCTTAGACTTCCCTCTCTAATGTTTCCAATAAGCCAAGACTCAGGAGAAGGACAACCAAGGACTCATGGAAGGTTACAGCTAGAAGGACCATAGGACATGGAACGTTAGAGCAGCCTCACACGGTAGAATGTCTCCATCTTTCTCTTTATTGGGAATTTGATTGTTCCTCCAAACATTCCTGCTGAGGAAACGTTCTTTCAGGTACCCAGATCAAGTCAGATTTGACTCTTTTCTCCTCCATAAAACTGCCAAATGGCTGGTACCAAAACACAGATCTGACCATATCAGTCAACTGCTCAACAATCTTCATCAGCTCACTATTGCCTGTACGTTAAAATACCAAACCATGGGGACTGAATGTAGATCACAACATAGTATTTCCCCTTTTTTTGCTGTTGTTGTTTGCTTTCCTGTTTTTTTTCTCTCATTTTTTTCCTTTTTTGAGCTGATTTTTCCTGTGAAAAGCATGATAAATGTGGTAATATGTTTAGAATTGTGCATGTTTAACCTATAGTAGATTACTTGCTATCTAGGGGAGGGGACAGTAGGGAAGGAGAGAAAAAAAAAATTGGAACACAAGATTTTATAAGGATGAATATTGGAAACTATCTTTTATTTTGAAAAAATAAAAAATCTATTATTAAAAAATAAATTTAAAAAATTACCTAATCCCTAGCTTAACATTAAGATCTGCATAATTTGGTTCCCACCTACCTTTCCAGTTTTGTTCCAGGCTCTTCCTTTACACGTTTTCACTGTCCCAATCTAACTGGCCTGCTGTTTCCCATATATCTAAGTGACCCTCCAATATGACATCATCTCCAAGCTTTTGCATGGGTGTTCCCTAATCTTGGGTGTGCATCCATTCTTGAGCTATGTCTCTTTGAATCCCTAAACAGAAATATACAAGAGGCCTTTCCAGATCTCCCATTGTTAGTGCCTTTACTTGTCTGAAATTATATTATGTCCACTTGTACCTGCTACCTCCCCCAACAGATTATGCTTTTTATGATTACAGACTGATTCATATTTTATCTTTGTATTCCTAGCAGCTAGCAGAATATATGGCATACAACAGGTGATTAATAAATGCTTTTTGAATTAAACCAGCCTTAGAGATCACATAACAACTACCTCATGTTACAAAGGAGGAAACATTAGTGTTCTGAAGCAGTCAAGATTTGAATCAAGGTCACATTATTATAACATCATGGATTTAGAGCCATAAAGGACCTTCAAAGGTCATCTGGCTTAACCCCCACACTTTACATAAGAAGAAACCGAGGTCCATGGAGATCCATGACTTACTCAAAGTCATAAAAAGCCAGAACTGAACTTAATTCTGACTCCAAATTCATCTTTTTCTACTATAACATGTAATGGCAAAAAAAGATGCAACCTAGAGGAACTTAAGGAGAGACTTGTTTGAAACCCAGCTTTGACACTTAAAAGCTGCAGGATATCCAGCAAACAGCTTCACTGATCAAAGCTTCAGTTTCACGACATGTAAAATGGGACAATAATACTTGTATAACATCAGCTTACAAGAAAGTTGTGAGAAAAGTGGATTATTACAATAAAGCAATTTTTTTCCCTTCACACACAACTTTGTCAGCCTAGTTTTAAAAAAAATGATTATTTTTTAATTCAAAATTGAAGGAAATATTAAATTTCAGCTGTAGGCTAATGAAAATAAAGATGTGACTCCTTGAGTTGATCGATAGACTTGAAAACAATCTATTGAAATATTAAAAGGGGAAGGAGAGAATAAGCATTTATATAATAAATGTGTCTATTATGTGCCAGACACTGTATTAAATACATTTTACAAATATCACAGCCACCCTGCAAGGTAGGTGATATTATTATCTATGTTCTACAGTTGAGGAAACTGAGGCAGAGGTTAACTGAGTTGCACAAGGTCACATAGCTAGTAAGTGTATGAGGTTAGGGCCTACCTGATTCCATGCCTCTATCCACTGAGCCACCGAGCCACTTCAGAATGCCTTAGAATATAAGTTTCTTTCTTTAGTAAGAGGGTGGAAGAAAGGTTTGACAGATAGGGAAGTTGGAAGTAGAAGGATGAGGGGAAGGAGAAAAGATAGGAAGGAGAGAATAAAAGAGAAGGAGAGACAGGTGATGGAAAGGGAATAAGTATTTGTTAAATGCTTACTATGTTTCAGACAAAATTTACTTGGCCCTTAGGACAGGGGATGTCAGGGCTGAGAAGGGCCTTAGAACAGGGGATGTCAGGGCTGGGAGGGGCCTTAGAACAAAGTATGGCAGGGCTGAGAAGGGCCTTAGAACAGGGAATGTCAGGGCTGGGAGGGGCCTTAGAACAGGGAATGTCAGGGCTGGGGGGGGCCTTAGAACAGGGAATGTCAGGGCTGGGGGGACCTTAGAACAGGGGATGTCAGGGCTGGGAGGGGGCTTAGAACAGGGAATGTCAGGGCTGGGAGGGGCCCTGAAATAGGGAATGTTAGAATTGGAGGGACCTTGGAGATTATTCAGTCCAATTTATTTTCATAACCAAGACCAAGAATAGCACTGAGGCCCATAAAAAGAAGCAGCAGTTCTAGAGAAGACAGTGAGTTACAATGAAAACTTCCTGATTCTTAGGGTTCTTTGCTTGTACGTGCTATATTTGGTGAGGGAGGAAATCATTGTAACTGAAGGAAAGGAAGAAGCTGCCAATCCGAAGGCTCCTGGGCTCAGTGGGTTTCACAGTGAGTAGAGGCTGGAGGTCACCACTAATACCAGCTAATTGAGGAAGCTGGCTGCAAGAGGCCCAAATACCCTGTTCTGGTCACCTACTGCCCCAGCCCATGGTGAGCTTATGACAAAATGTCCTTGGCAGCAGGAGCAGAGAGCTGACTGGCTCACAGCCTGCCTTCTCTGGGCCAATCCCCCCCCCCAAAAAAAAACTTCCATCACATAAGTTGCCAGCTTTCGGCCCCCAGTTTAGCCATAATCTCCCCAGTTCTCTGAGATCGGCCCAAGAGGAAAACACGTGAGCTTATCAAGAGGGCTCCAGGCCTGGGAACTGGCAGCCAGGCCACGTCCCAAGAGTCAGAAGTTTCTGGGTGAATCACTCCCTCACCACATGAGGAACCCACAGACCCAGGAGTAGGCAGGAAACAGTTGCCTCTGCCTTATCAAGCACCCTGAGAGCAGTCAAGGGTCTTTAGAAAGCAGCCTCAGCATGCAGAAAGGATTCTCCAACCACAGCAGCAGGAAGGTGGGGTTGGGAGAACAAGGAAACTATTACAAATGTCAGCACTCCAAGGCCCTCTGGACTCCAGTGACCAATACATTAGCTCAGATCCCAAATGATACAACCTACTCCAACCATGGCAAGCATTTATTAAACACCTGCTGGATGCAGAGCCCTGGATGAGATGCAGCCAATGAGGTGGTATGCTGTAATGTAGACCACATTCCCCTTAAACTATAGCAAATAATCTGGAAAGCAAAGACTCAAAAGAGCATGGATCTACAGTTGGAGAGGACCTCTGAACAATCTAATCCAAGCCCTTCATTTGACAAAAAAAGGAAACTGAAGCAGAAACATAAGTAACCTGCTCATACTCATTCAGATCAAGTGACAGGATCAATGCTCCAAAGTAGAAAAGGATCTCAGGAGCCATTTGGGCCAATATGTCATTTTCCAGGCTATCGTATTTATTTATTCATCTATACAAGCAGCATTCAATCTCCCACCTCCCTACCTTTGCACAGAGTTCCCAAGCCTGATGTGTATATTCTCCCTCCTTACCTCTGCATCTCAGAATCCCTAACTCCCTCCAATATTCAGTCACATGCTACCTCCTCCATAAAGTCTTTCCTAATCCCCTTATCCCCAATCCCCAAATAATCACCAATATATTTCTCTGTTCACACATCCTCTCTGCCACCTCAATTTCTCTGGAAGAAAGTAAGTTCTTTGAGATCAGGCTCTTTTATCCTTTCTGTAGCTGTATCTCCAGAGTGGACATTTGAGAGGCAGCTTGATGGAGGGGATAAGATGCCGAGCTGGGAGAGAATCTGGATGGTCTGGGCTCTGAGATTCACTTGCTATATGACCTCAGACAAATCCTTCTTCCCTGGAAAATGAGGGGTTTAGACTAGATGGCTTCTGAGGTCTAGATCTAGGATTCTGAACTATAATCAGCTCAGAACCTTTGCTGGAGTCACTTAGAGAAGGAATGATTCACAGTACTATATACAAGAAAGTGGGGAAGGAATTATGGGAAAAGAAGACTAAGAAAACTGGGGTACCAGCTTCAAAAGGCAAAGGATAAAAAAGTACTTTCACTTAAAACACAAAAAAACCCCCAAAAAACTCTACTATAAATTGGAGCCTTCCAGGGTAATGTGAGCACGGGATAGGATAGGGCTGGATCTGTGAAGTCTTTGCTTAGGGACTTCCTCTGTAGCTTAGTCTAAGAGGGACCCAGAGTACTGAAAAGTTAAATGACCACTCCAGGGTCCTTCATCCATTAGAATAAAAGCTCCCTGAGGACAGGTTTTCCTTTTCTCTTTGCACCCCCAAGGTTAATCATAGTGCCAAGACCAGAAGAAGTACTTAATAAGAACCAGGCCCCTATCCACTTATAATGGTAAAGCACTGGTCGTCCCCAAGAGCTGGACAGAGCTTGAAGGGGCCTTCATATTCATAACATATACATTGCCCAACTCTCTCCAGCTCATTTCAAAGAATGGGAAACCCAGCCCTAGAAAGAAGTGGCTTGCCCAAGATTTGACACACAGCTGGTAGAAGGCCACCTGATCTCCCTTTCTTTCTAGTATACTTGAATACTTATAGGTTTAGAGATCCAAGTTAAAGCTCATATGTGAGGGTTAAGATCTTGAGCTAGCCCCTAGGTGCCATAGGAACCCAATTTATAGCAAAAACACAGGGAACTGATGATTCTATGTAACTTTTTGTTGTTTTGTTGTTTCGACATTTCAGTCATGATTCTCTGAGACCCCATTTGGGGTTTTCTTGACAGAAATACTAGAGTGGTTTGCCATTTCCTTCTCAAACTCATTTTACAGAGGAAGAAATTGAGGCAAACAGGGTTGAGAGACTTGCCCAGGGACATACAGTTACTAAGTATCTGAGGTCAGTTTTGAACTCAGGACTTTCTGACTCCTGGCCCAGTGCTCTATCCACTGTACCTTCTGGCTGCCCTAAGGATTCTAAGTCCTACTGCTCAGCCTGAAAAATTCAGTGTCCTTCTGGAGTCTCAGGGAGACTGAGGTAGAAAGAGTTCCTTCCTGAAACCTGAAGGACTTGGTTTCTAGTTTCTCTTAGCACACTGTGACCTCAGAGATAATGAACTGAGCCCTCTGAGCTTCTGTCTACAATCCAGAAAATGAGAGGAGTTGAACCAGATCTAAGACATTAAGTCAAGTCCATGAACCTGTTTTGTTATATTGAAATGATTATAACTGAAGAGAATTGGTTTTCTTTGTAACTCCACATATTTTACCTTCTACATTTAGAAATCAAACCGCCAGAAGATGGAATAAGCAATAAATTGCCATAACATTCCAATATTCATTTCCAAACAACCATAAAATAACACTCCAAAATAAATCCTAGAATAGCAGAACCAGCAAAAGAAGGGATGAAATGATCTTTGAACAAGAAACTTGAACAACAGGAAGGAAAAGTCTGTCTTAAAAGGGTAAAAGGGGAACACAGTCCAGGACAGAAATTATCCCAGCAAACCAGCAGTAATCCCCACCTCAACAAACCAGCAGGAGATCCTGAGCTCCAGTGCAGTGGAGCAGGCAGACATCAATACCAGCCCTCCTCCCAATCTTCACCAGCCAGCTTAGCCAGGGGAACAAGCAGACTCCAGTTTTGAGAACCACCAGTGTAGTCGCAGGCTAATAGGCAGCCTCCAGGAGCCAGACTTCCATGTACTTCAGTGTAGCCCCAGGCAAACAAGTGGCACCAGTGGCCAGAACAGCACATCCTTCAGTGAAGCCCTAGGGAAATGTAGAAACACCCACCAGCCTCAGAACATGCCAGAGATCAACACTAGGACCCCAGCCCAGCACCAGGTAAGCTGCCAGACCACTATAGTTTCCAGCAGCACCAGCCACCTCCTCACCCCATTCCCTCAGAACATCACCAGGATCCCCCAAGAAGTTTGAGATAGTAATCCTTCTATCCTCGGAGGAAAGCCCAAATTTAAAAGAAAGGAAAAAGGTCAAAAAAGATGAACAAACAACAACAAAACAATAATAATAATCTGACCACAAAAAGTTATTATGGGGACAGGAAAGATCAAGATGCAAACTCAGAGGAGGATAATGATGTCAAAACACTAATGGGCAAAACCCCAAGAAAAATGGGAAGTGGTTTCAAATCCATAAAGAACTTTTTTTTTTTGAAGAGCTCAAAAAGGAGTTTAAAAATCTCATAGAAGAAGTAGGAGGAAAACTGGGGAAAGAATTGAGAGTGATGCAAGAAAATTATGAAAAAAGTCAATAGCTTTGAAAAAGAAACTTACTTAAAAAGTAGAATTAGACAAATGGAACAGGAGATACAAAAATCCACTGAAGAAAACAACTCTTTTAAAAGTACAATTAGCTAGGTGATGCAGGGGATAGAGCACCAGCCCTGAAGTTAGGAGGACCTGAGTTCAACCTGGTCTCGGACACTTAACACTTCCTAGTTGTGTGACCTTGGGCAAGTCACTTAACTCCAAATGCCTCAGCAAAAAAAAAATACAATTAGCTAAATTGAAATGAAAGTACAAAAACTAATTTTAAAAAACAACTTCTTAAAATTTAGAATTGAACAAGTAGAAACTAATGACTCTGATATATCAAAAACTCAAACAAATTCAGAAGAATGAAAAAAAATAGAAGAAAATGTAAAATAACTCATGGTAAAAAAACAACTGAGTTAGATAATAGATTCAGGACAGACAATGTCAGAATCACTAGACTACCTCAAAGTCATAATCAAAAAAAGATCTAGACAACAACTTTCAAGAAATTATCAAGGAAAACTGCCCTGATATCCTGGAACCAAAGGGTTGAAAGAATCCACCAATCACCTCAGGAAAGAGGGGATAAATAAAACAAAAACTTCAAGGAAAATTTTATTCAAATTTCAGTACTATTGGGTTAAGGGAAAAAACTGGCCAGATACAATCAGGGAGCCACAATCAGGATTCTACAGGATTTAGCATTGCGATATTAAAGGATCAGAGATAATGGAACATGGTATTCCAGAAGGAAAAGGACCAGCTAAGACTACAACCAAGAATTACTTATCCAGCAAAATTAGATATACTATATCAAGGAGAAAATGTGGTCATTCAATGAAATAGAAGGATTTCAAGCTTTCATAAAGAGAAAACCAAAAATAACCAAAAAATTGATATCCAATATCAAGATCCAATAGAAGCATAAAGGTTAAAAGAAAAAAAAAAGAAAACAAAGGATTCAATAGAGCTAAACAGTTTACATGCCTTCATGGAAAGATGATGTTTCTAATTCTTATGAAAAATTTGCATCACTAATAGCACAGCTAAAAGGAATATACACAGAAAAAGGATACAATTATATGACAAATTTGAGGGAATAACATAAAAATAATTAAGTGATGAGAAAGAGAGGTAGACAGAGTGCAGATGGAAGGGAGAGAATGGGACAGATTATTTCACATGAAGAGGGGAAGTGAAGTGGAAGGGAAGATGGAAGGATAAACAATGAGCATCACTTGAACCTTAGCCTCATCAGTATTGGCTCAAAGAGGGAATAATGTACACCATCAGTTAAATATAGAAATCCATCTTATCCAACATGGAAATAAAAGAGATTAAGTAAAGGAACAGGATGGGGTAGAGGTGGTGGGGGGAGACAGCTGACAGAAGCTAGGGCAGATGGGGGAAATGATAGGCAGAAGCAAAGCACTGTCAAAGAGGAAAAGGGTAAAAGGAGAAAGGACAAAGAAAAAGAAAAAGAAGATGGGAGGAAATGTACAAGTTAGTACTCATAACTGTGCATGTGCCTGGGATGAACTCTCCCATACAATGGAAGCAAAAAGCAGAGTGGATCAAATACCAGAATCTTACAATATGCTGTTTACAAGAAACACTCGAATCAGGCAGAGACTAAAGGTAAGGAGCTGAAAATAGAATCAACTATGCTTCAGATGAAGAAAAAAAAAGCAGGGGTAGCAATCCTGATCTCAGACAAGGCAAAAGCAAAAATAGATCTAATTCAATATCTTGCTAAAAGGTACCATAGACAATGAACCAATATCAATACTAAATACATATGCATGCAGTAGTATAGAATCCAAATTCTTAAAGGAAAAGTTAAGTAAGTTATAGGAAGAAATAGACAGCAAAACTTCACTAGTGGAGGACCTCAACTATCCCCTCTAACAACGTGATAAATCCATCCAAAAAATAAGCAAGAATGAAACTTAGGAGGTAAATAGAACATTAGGAAACTAGATGTGACAGCTCTTTGAAGAAAACTGAATGGGTACAGAAAGGAATATACCTTTTTATAAGCAGCACATGGTATCTACACAAAAACTGACCATATAATAGGGAATAAGAAAACCCTCAAAATCAAATATAGAAAGGCAGAAATTTTAAAAGTATTCTTTTCAGATCATAATGCAATAAAAATTATATTCAATAAGAGGCAGTGGAAAGAGATTAAAAATTAATTGGAAAGTAAATAGTCTGATCCTAAAGAATAAGTGGGTCAAAGAAGAAATCATAAAAGCTATCAATAATTTCATTAAAAAGGATGACAACAATGAGACAATATACCAAAATTTTAGGGGATGCAGCCAAAGCAGTACTTAAGGGAAAATTATTTCTCTAAACTTGTGCATCAACAAAATTTTAAAAAAAGAACAGACCAATGAATTGGGTATGTAATTAAAAAACAAAAACAAAAACAAAACAAAACAAGACAAACAAAACAAAAACTAGAAAAAAGAACAAATTAAAAGTCCTCAATTGGAAATCCTGAAAATTACAAGTAAGATTAATAAGATTAAAAGCAAAAAAACCAACAAAACAAAAACCCCACAACTATTGAACTTATAATCCAGGATAAATCCAGGAACTATATGAAGACAATTAAAAAAAAAACTTTTCATACAAATTAAGTCATATGTAAATGATTAGAAAAATATCAATTGCTCATGGGTAGGGCAAGTCAAAATTTAAAAAAAATGGCAATTGTGCCTAAAGTAATTTACTTATCCAGTGCCATACCAATCAAAGTACCAAAAAATTTATTTGATAGAGCTAGAAAAAATAACAACAAAATTCATATGCAAGAACAAAAGGTTAAGGGAATTGATTTAAAAGAAAAAAGAAAAAAAAAGCAAAGGAAGGTAGCCTAGCAATACCAGATTTAAAATTATACTACAAAGCAGTAATTCATCAAAACTATCTGGTACTAGTTAAGAAATAATGGTAGATCAGTGGAATTAAGTGTCCAAGACAAAACCCCAAAGCCCCAGCCTTTAGGATAAGAATCCACAGAACTGACTAAGACTATTGGGAAAACTGAAAAACAATAGGACACAAACTAGGGATAGATCAACATCTCATACCACAGACCAAGAAAAGTTCAAAATGGGTGCATGATTTAGACAAAGGGTGATACTATAAGCAAATTAGGAGAGCAAGGAATAGTTTACCTATCAGAACTACGGAGAAGGGAAGAATTTATGATCAAACGAAATATACAGAGCATTGTAAAATGCAAAATGGATAATTTTGGTTACAGGAAAAGTGTCTGTACAAATAACACCAATGCAATAAAGATTAGAAGTAAAGAAGAAAGCTGGGAAATAATTTCACAGCAAATGTCTCTGATAAAGGTTTCATTTCTCAAACATACAGAGAATTGAGTCAAATGTATAAGGGAAAAGCAAATCCCCAATTAATAAATGTTCAAAGTATGAATAGGCAGTTTTCAGATGAAGAAATCAAGGATATCCATAGGCATATGAAGAAGTGCTTTAAATCATTTCTGATTAGAAAAATACAAATTAAAACAACTCTGAGGAACCACCTCATACCTCTCAGATTGGGTAATATAAGAAAAAGGGAAATGTTGGAAAGGATGGGGGAAATTGGGACACTAATACATAACTGATAGAGTTGTGAACTGATCCAACCATTCTGGAGAACAATTTGGAGCTATGCCCAAAGGGCAATCAAAGTGGGAAAAGAGGAGTAGGGCTGGGAAAGAACATATGATATGCAAAATTATTCATAAGAGTCCTTTTTGTGATGGCAAAATATTGAAAATTGAAGGGATGTTCATCAATTGGGGAATGGCTAAGGTAGAGGCTGAGGAAGCTGTGGTATATGAATGTAATAGAATACTACTTGCAATCAGAAATGATTAATAGGCAGATTTTAGAAAAACCTGGATGATGAACAGTAAGTAACATGAGCAGAACCAGGAAAACAGTGTACCCAGTATCATTGTGCAATGACCAACTATGAATGACTCAGCTCTTCTCAGCAACACAATGATCCAAGACAAGAACAAAGGATTCAAGAAGGAAAATGCTATCTATATACAGATAAAGAACTAATGGGTCTGAATGCAAATTAAAACATTTTTTCACTTACTTTATTCTTTTTTGTGCTTTTTCTCTTTTGATCTGTTTCTTCTTTCACAACTGGGGCTAATATGGAAATATGTTTTACATGCTAGTACATGTATGAGCTATATTCAATTGCCTACTATTTTCAGAAGAGAGGAGGGAAGGAGAGAAGGGAAAAAATTGGGAACTCAAAATCTTGTAAAAAATGAATGCTAAAAATTGTCCTGACATGTAACTGGAAGAAAAATATTATTTAAAATAAAAAATAAATAAATCAAACTGCCAAAAGCATCCACGACACAAAAATGGCTAAGAACTCTGTAACTAAATTATCTCTAAGGCCCCTCCCAGCTCTGACTTCCCCAGTTCTAAGGTCCCCCCCCCCAATCTCTGACATCTTCTGTTCTCAGAGTATCCCAGACCTATCCATCAGGAAGTCACATATTTATTAAGTTGTCATCAAGTGCTGACTGTGTGCTAAGCAAGGGAACAGTCCCAACTGACAAGTACACATCCTCCAGCACCAACCATGGCTGTATTTATGGGCCATTCTAACCTGGGCAATGAGGGAGGCCTCCTTCCTGGCCTGAAATCCCCTCCTCTATTTGTCCTTCAGTTTCCACCTATTGAAAATCCATCTTTCCATCCTCTCTTCAACAGGAACCCTTTCCTGATCCCTCTCAATTGTAGGGCCTTTCTTCTAAGATTCTCTACAACTGTTCCTATAGAAATCTTATTCATGTGTAGTTTTTTGCACGTTGCTCTCCCATTAAACCATGAGTTCCTCAAAGGCAAGGCCGGTCTTTTGCCTTTCCTTATAACCCCAGTGATTATGTACCTGGTATGCAGCAGGTACTTAATAAATGCTTACTGACCGATTCTCCTCTTTCTCTCTGCAGGTCCTCTACTAAAAAGGCCTGCCATCTAATTCCTCAAAACTTCCCAGGATACTTTGTGCATGTTTCTTCCTGATACCACTGCAATCTATTTTGCGGAGTTCACATGTCTCGTCTCCTCCTTCCCCCAACAGAATGGAAGCTCTTCAAGGCCCTGTGAAATTCTGTTTTTGGAGGCAGGAAGGCCTGTGCTTGAATCCACCTCAGACCCGTGCTGCCAACTGGAGTCCAGGCAAGTCACCCAACCTCACTGAGGCTCACCTTGCTTTTCTAATCTATAAAATGGGCGTGATTTCAGCCTCAATCCATTAGAGTACTAGGAACAAAAACTTAAAACAATCAATAGATCAGAGATGAAGGGACCCAGAGATACTATCTAGCTTAACCCATTCTTCTATAAAGGAAGCTAAGAAAGATTAAATGACTTGCCCATAATTCTCCATTTCAGGTGTGAAAAGGGATTTAATCTCAGGTCTTCTTGTCTCCAGCATTAGCACAGTCAGTCCACTAGACCAAGGTTCTGCGGCTGGATTTGAATCCAGCTCCTCTTAACTACAGCATAGCTGCAGATGCCTCCTTAACTGTAACATTTTGTGGGTTGCTATTATTTTTGCCTCCCCAGGAATAAACACCAGGCCTGTCAAACTGACCAATGTCATCTAACTGTGTGATGCAGCTAAGCGACACAATGGAGAGAGTGCCAGGTCCTGGCATCAGGAAGAACTGACTGAAACCAGCCTCGGACATTTACTAGGTGTGTGATCTCGGGCGAGTCGCTTAACATCCATTTGCCTCAGTTTCCTCATCTGTAAAATAAGCTGGGAGAAGGCAAAAGCAAACCGAAATAGGGTCGGAAAGAGTCAGAGGGGACTGAATAACAACAAATCGAATGCAATCCCTTTATTTTACAGAGGAAGAAACAGCTTGGCTTGTGAAGCAGAGGGCACAAATCATTTCTCTCTCCCCATTAATTCCTCTCCCTTCCCTTCTCTACCCCATACACACATGTACATGCACACACATGCCCCCCCACACGTAACATACATGTGTGTCCACAATATCCACCCCATGCAATACACACATGTGCACACACATACACGAGTGCATGCACATGCACCCGATATCCACACGTATTTATTCCCACAAAGCCCACACACATGCATCCACACATACCTGTGCAGCACAACACATGTGTCTCCATGCACACACATGTGTATCCACACATACACATCCCTGCATATATGTGCACACACATGAATCTGATATGCGCGCGTATTTATTCCCACAAAGTCCACACACATGCATTTACATGCAGATGTGCAACACAGCATATATCCACATATGCACACACGTGTGTGCCCACATATACTTAGCCCTTACCCTATGCACACATACACACATGCACATACACATGCATACATCTGAGCTTGTACAGTGAAGAGATGTGCCGCCTTTTGTCTCCGGCCCACCTCGGGTTCTCTCCGACAAGATTACTCCAGCATGGCAGAGCCACCTGCTAAGTCACCTTTAGCATCAGCTCCATCACCCCCCTCCATACTGGCTAGGGAAAGCTAGTCCTCTGCCTCCAGCCTCCCTTCCCTGTCTATATCACTAGGAGGAGCATTTCTGAGTCTTGCTGAGAAGACAGAGGAACAGGGACAGGAGAAAGCACCTCCTCTCCCAGTGGAGAAAGGCTCCCCGAGGAGGCTGCACCTCAGTGATTTCCGGAGCTCGAGCTTTCAAAACCTGTTGAGCTAAGCCACAAAGTTGCTCCTAGGTACAGACCCTCCAGGAACAGTGTATGAGGGCCTGAAGCAGATACTCAATGAGGCTCGGGCGGAGGGACACAGGATGAGACCCAAGGGAAGACAAGGGAGAACTTGGGGGGAAGTAGGGAGCCACGGCGGAGAGAAGAGAGAGGCAAGGAAGAGATGCTCGGAAGAAAGTGACAGGAGCGAGACACAGGGAACAGCGAGATGCTGAGTGCTGGAGGCAGGGCGAGGAGCAGAGAAAGACACAAGGTGGTGTAGACGAACCTCAGAGACGGGCTGCCGGGGAGATTAGAGACATTAGAGACACAGAGACAGCCTCACACCCCCACTTAGACGGAAAGCCTGGGGGCGGTGGGCACAGGCGCACACTTGGGTGGGCCAGCCAGGGAATGGGCTCCCCCACACCCACAAGGAGAGTCGGGCGATCCATTACTGCACACGCGCACTGGGAGATCTCGAGAAGCCACAGCGTGCGGGATCCTGGCGGAGACATGTACACACACAGACACATGCTCACCCGGGGCCAAGGCGGACAGTCAGTGACATCCTCGGGGCACAGACCAAGGGGGCAGCCTGAGCCCAGACACGCGCGCGCACACTCATACAGACAGCCACACATCACACTCACACGCTCACTTGGGATGCAGCAGAGGGCCAGGGCACAGCGGGAGGGGGTGGGGGTGCAGGTCCCCGGCACAGGGAGCGGAGCACGGGTGGGCGCGCCTCCAGTCCCCCTCCTCCCCGAGGGCAGCAGCAAGCCCGAGGGGTGAAGGGGGGGGAGGCAGGCGGGGCTGGCGCCCTCGGCTGGGGGGAGGGGAGGAGCCCAGGGAGGACGGCCGCAGGCTGCCTGCAGAGCCCTCTGAGTGCCGGGATCCCAAATCCGGATCAGAACACTGGGCGAGGGTCCGGGCGCAGGTCTCGGGGATGGGGACGTCCAGCCCGGCCGGGGCCCGGGGGCTGAAGCGCCGGCCGGGCTGTCCTGCGCGGTCCCCCGGCGCCGGCTTACCGTGCACGGAGGGCTCCGGGAAGGTCCGTATGCTCCTGCCTGGTCCGGCGCGCTCCGATGCGGGCCCAGCCCCCGACCCTGCTCCGCCCCCGGGCTCCGGCTCCTCGAGCCGCCCGGGACTGGAAGGGCAGAAGAGGGAAGGGGACGGAGGGGAGGAGTCCGCGCGCGGGGCCCTGACGCCACGCGCGGTCGGGGCGGGGCCAGACCCCAGCCCCGCCCCCGAGGCCGCCTCTCCCTCTCTCCTCTTCTCCTTCCCCCCCCCAGCCCCGGATGCAGCCGGGGAGCGGCCCCGCTCGTGGGCTGGCCCGGCGTGGCGTGGCGCGGGAGGGGGAACGGAAGCGGGGGATGGGGCGGTGGCGGCGGCAAGGGGTCTGCGTGGTCGCGGACCCTAGTGTCAGTGAGGCACACGTGGCTGGGCCCCGCTGGTCTGCGCCCTCCGCGCTGTCCAGCTCCTGAGGCCGGAGCTGGAGAAATAAATGCATCTCGTGTCAGTGCTGGAAGCCACCTCAGAACCCAGAGAGCTGAAGCTGAGAGAACCTAGAGAACAAAGCTGCTTAAACTGGCGGTCTGGGCTCCCTAACTGAGTGTGGGGGTCCTGAACAATCTGGCAACAGTAAAAGTTAGCCATATTCCGCCAAGATTGAATCCTTTTTGTAAAAATAGACAAGTCACCTCATTAATGGGCAAAATTGAGCTCGTCTTTAGTTAGTAAAATTATGTGTGTACCAAAGAATTGTTTTAAAAGAACTCTCTCTCTCTCTCTCTCTTCTCTCTCTCTCTCTCTCTCTCTCTCTCTCTCTCTCTCTCTCTCTCTCTCTCTCACATACACACACACACACACACACACACACACACACACACACACACACTCACACACTGCCCAGGGTCACTAAACAGCTAAAAAGTGTTAAGTGTCTGAGGTCGGATTTGAACTCAGGTCTTCCTGACTCCAGGACTCATATTCTCATTTACTGTGCATCTAGCTGTCCCTAAAATCAATTTCTTTATGATTCATTATTAGTAAATGATTGATTTTTATACCTATCATAGTCCCTATGTACTTCCCATTGAAATTTCTCGTGGAAAAGGTTCCTGAGTGGAAAAGTTTAAGAAGCTCTAGCCTAGAATATGGCATGGCAGAACTGACAGAAGCCTTAGAAATCTTTGTTCCAGTCATCTCCACAAAAGGAAGTGAATTAACCAAGATCACCCAGAAAGTTGGTGGGAAAACAGAGACCATTTCAGTGATTCCATATCACTTTCCACCAGAGCCTGGAAAGATTATGGAGACTGATACCCAAGGTTCTGTTATGATTCCAAAAAAACACTGCTTTGGGAGTCTGCAGAGCTGAATAAACAAACTGCTTGCTGCATGCTAGATACCCTGTGCAAACAGGCAAGGAATTGTCTGTCCTTCGGCTTTCGAGCTCAAGGCTCATCTGCAACCCGAAGGTCAAATTTTGTAAGCAAAAACACACAAAACGCAGTACTTTCTGAGTGTGTTACATTCATCTTCCCTCCCAAAACAGCAACTACTTATGTCTGCCGTTTTTGAAGAGCCATTTCATGGAATAGGTTTTAGGACAGATGGAAAAAAGCCCTTCCTTATCCAGTGGGATTTTCATGCTATTTAGTGGTGTAAATACACAAGCAAATGGCTTCAGCAAGGGTTTAGATAAACACACATGCTCATTGTGTCCTTCTTTGGGCTTTAGTTTCTTGACATGTAAAATGGGGTGATTGTAATAAATCTCTAAGGCAATCCACCAATGACATTCTATGTATGGTATAAGGTCCCTCCAAGCTCTGTGATATTCCAAGGGTTTGTCCAATTCTGCAATGCTGGGTTTTAAGGTCCCTTTCCCTTTTCACAGTCTCTCCTCTCTTTCTAGCCTAAGAGATATCTCTTGATTGTCTTGGTCCCCCTACTCTGGATGATCTCCTGCTTATCAGTATGCTTTTTAAACTCAGTATCCTAAATGTGACCTGACAAGAGCATATCGCTAAATTCCTGAAAAAAAAATTAACTCAATGCAGCTTATGATCTAAAATATCTTTTACAAAAAGTCTTTTCCAATGCCTCTTAACTCTAGTGCCTTCCCTCTGTCAATTGTCTGTGTTCAAAGACCAGTAACATCACAGAGCACTTTCTTAATTCACTGTGTTTCCCAGAGTTATTGAGTCATCAACTTCACTCTCTCTCCCCCAGATTTGTCAAAGTCCAATGACAAGACAAAAGTCAGAATAAAAATATGGAGTCAGGATGCAGTGGATGATCTTGGTGCTTTCACTAACTAGCCATGCTCTAAGCTTTAGCCACCTTAGTGACCAATGAAATAAATTGTTCCAAAAAAAAAAAAAAAAAAAAGAAAGAAAGAAATTGTTCTCATCCACTCCATTCCACAGGGAAGCCTTCACATGCCCTGGGAAGTCATGTCCCTAATTCACTGATGGGTTTGAGGCCTATTGGTTACCTTCAATCTGGGTTAGTCTGCTGAGGTCATTTACCTGGAGTATGACTGCTGTGTATATCACAGCTTCTTGGAATCACGGGTTAGAATTGGGTGACTAGACACCAATGATTGCACCCCTGAATGGGGCTCAGCAGCCTTCACATCAGAGGAGTCAGTACCCCTTGAAAACCCACATTAGATCCTATTTATCCTGAATATAGCTTGCTTTGTTTGCATGTTTTTTTTCCCATTAGATTGGAAGGTCCCTGAGGAACTTTGTAACCCCAGTGTCTGACACAGAGTAGATACTTAATAATTCTTACTGATTGATTGGTCTTGACTTTTTGGATGGCACATCGTGTACTGATTCATTTCAAGCTTGCAGTCCACTATGACCCCAGATCTTTTCCCAACCGTTACCCATCCATGTCTCACCCAGTTTTTGAACTTAAATATTTATCCCTGTTGGAATTCCGTATTATTGTTTAGCCTACCTAAGATGAGAGCCTGAGTTTCCACTTCAGGGCATAAAAGGATCAGGTCTCGGAAATTGAAATAGGAGCCATCAGGTTGCCAGGTGCAAACTCTACTTTGTAGTTTGCATTCTTGGATGGAATTGGTTGGAACAGGTGGGAGATGGAGCTCAGCAAACTCATTATAGCTTTGCCAGCCCAATGGGTTATCCAAAGCAAGGGGAGAACGCAACCGAAGCATACACCTCCACCTCAAGTGGTGATTTTATACCTCACAAGTCTCTAACCACAATAGGAATCAAAACTTATTAAAAGCCATATTCAATAATTCTTCCCCACCTGACTCATGTATTCTTACATATGTGTATATACATATATATTCACACACATACACAAACACCCCTTTTTTCTATGACTCCCTCTCTCCTACCCAGATCTGTGGTGAGACAATTTTATCCCCTTCCTCAATTTGTGATGTCAAAGAATTATTAAATAACGTATAATTTCCAGGATTTTAGGATCACGGCATTTGAGAAGCAGATTTTTAGACTCAGAATCTTGGGAAGAAGAATTTTAAAATTCATGTCATTTTGGAAGTCAAGTATTACAGAATTTTTTAAAAATGGAAAGTTGGAATCATAGGGTTTTAGGACAATTTAAAATTCATGAAATTTTGGAAGGCAAGTATAGAATTTTAGAAAAATGGAAAGTTGGAATCATGGGAGATTAAGACAATGCACATGAACTCTTGGAATCATAGACTCAACTGATTTTGAATGCAGAATCTTAAAATATGATATATGAACATATTCTAGAGTTATGATAATTCTAGGAACCCAGAATCTTTGACTGTTCAGAATTTGCAATTATAACATCATAAGCTAATAGAATTGTAAAATCCTAGCAGCTTAAAATCTGGAGTGTTCTCAAATGACATTGCATCCACCATCTCAGAGTGGAAGATAGAAATATAGTGAGATAAAGAAGATGGCGTATGTGTCTATACGTATGTGATTAGGGTGTGGGAATACTGAGAAAACAAATTGGGTCCTCACTGGCTACAAATGTTTAATGCTATTTTATGGACTTAAAATTAGGTAATGGACTACAGAAAGCCTGGAGAATAGGATCAGAGGACCATAAATCTGAACTTAGAAGAAACCTTCAAGGTCACCCAAGGTCCTCCTCATTTTAAAGATGAAGAAATTGAGTCTCAAAGAAGTTAGGGTCCCAGACTATTAAAAGACTAGGCTGGGTTCCAACCCAGATCCTTAGTCTTCAATGCTCTTTCTAATGATGACCTTGTGGCTGATGGCACAGATCACTTCCCAGGAACAACAGATTCCAGTAGAAGGAGTGGGTTTGGGCCATGGAAGACTTTTATTCAAATTGTCAAGAGTGTATTTAGACACAGTGGAGGGGAAGGGAGCTGGGCAGCCCATCACCCTGACACATGCAAACAGCTCTCTACTGGATGGGAGCCTCTCAGGCTTCGGCCAGGTTCTCCATACTGGGGCCATTTTCTCACTTGGGCAGACTGGTGGGGATGGGGAAGCAGCCCCTCTGGTGCCATTGCATGTCCCTGATTCGACGGACGGACTGGATCTGGGGCTGGTAGGCAGACCACTCATTCCAGTGCTTGAACTCGCCTGGCTCAAACAGATACTGGTAGCCTCGGTAGCCGGGGTACTGGTAGCCAACCCATCTTGAAAGAGAAAAGAGAATGAATAAAAATGGAGAGCTCTTAGGTTGATATCTGAGTCCTTCTACAGTCTGTCCCTTATTAATTAATTGATCATCAGCCTTATCTCCCATTGTTCTCCCTCCCCTTCCCAAGCCAGCCAAGATGGCCTCCTCACAGACCCACAGATAATCCAGGTTCATTGCCATCTCTTTAGCTTGTACTCCTGCCTCATTCCCCTATTGATCTCAATGTGCTCATCTTGAATTGCTTCAAGCTAAGCCCAAGTTCTACCTCCTACATCATTTTTTTTTGTATTTAGATCCTCACAAGTCTCCCCCCTTCCAGGTTCTCCTCCTCCTCTGAATTCCCAGTGTTTCTGAATTCCTTTATCACTGAAAATATACTTCACAGGCTGGGAATCTAAACTATCAGAGATGGGGAAGTGGGACGCAGGATTCTGAGAACAGAGAATAGCAGAGCTGGGAGGAACCTTAGAATAGGGGATGTCAGAGCTCTGAGGGACTTAAAATAGGGGATGTCAGAGAGCAGGAGGGGCCTTAGAACAGGGGATGTCAGAGCTGGGAGAGGCCTTAGAACAGGGCTAGTCCACTACCATCATTTTACAGATAAAGAAATTGAGATCCTAGGAGCAATTTCCCCAAAGTCCCCTCACTAGTCAGTGTCACTAGAAGCTGAGTCTAGTACAAAAGGCTTGTAGGTCCAATACTCACGTGCCACTGGGCACCTTCACACTGCCCACACGATCACAGAAGCCATAGGCCCAGAGACTGGGCACATCATCCTCATGAATCTCCATCTTGTTCCCCTTGAAGTTAGTACATTCAAACAGGCAGATCTTGTGATCTAGGGAATCCTAGGAGAGAGAAAGGGGCCGGGCCTCAGAGATCAGAGGCAGGAACGGAAATCCCAGAACCAGAATCCTTCAGCTCCTTTGGATCCATCAGCACTCACTTCTTCCTCACTTACTATGTACTGGACTAAGAACACAGACCCTCGGGCCCTGTCTTCGGCAAACTCCTAATCTCATGGAGGAGGGACAAGAAACTCCTATAATTATGATATAAGGAAAGGAGAGTATTGCTAAAGTCAGGATTAAGGTAAAATGTCAGGAGAGATTAGCTGGGAGACAAGGGTCTGAGAAGGAAACAACCCCTTATTAAGCACCTACTATGTGCCAGGCACTGTGCTAAACACTTTGCAAATATTATTTCATTTGATCCTCACAACACCCTTGGGCTATGGGTGCTATTATGAGACATGCAGAAGTTAAGTGAATTGTCCAGAATCACACAACTAACAAACAACAGACCAGATATGACTTCAGACTTAGTTCTCTCTCCATTGTATCATCTGCCTCCAAGAAGGAGATCTTAGAATCTAATTTAAATCTTATAGGGAGGAAGAGATTTTAACTAGAAAGAGATATGGTCATCTCTGGTGCAGTCTTCTGAAGTTCCTTCAGAGCAGGAACTATCAATTTTGATGCTTGGGGCAATTCATTTGCTACCAAAGATGGTCTAGTGTAAGACTAAGACCATAGAGCAGTCCAAAGGATCGGTAGGGGTGAGAGGAGTTGGGGAGAGAAGCCAATCAGGTGTTAAACTCAGTTGTTTCTAAGCAGCCCCCTACATTCTGGTGCCCTGAGCCAAAGCTCTGGCCACCCCTCCCTAGTTATAGCACCAATCTGAGACCTGGGTTTGGGCTCAACCATCTTTTTTATTCTTTCCTTTCACACAGAAGTCAAAGGAAAGAATAAGAATAAGGATAGCAAATAATGAAGAATTGGAGACTTTATAAGTTAGAAGAGACTTCACTAGCCATGTCATAATTTTTACACGAAAGGAATCCTTATTATAACATACCTAACATGTGATTGAACAAAGGCTTCAAATGAGGAAGAGTCCACCCCTTACTGAAATAGATTGCTCCACTTGGGGATGGCTTTTCCTTACATCACCCCAAAATCAATCTTTTGGGGGGCAACTTCTATCCATCATTCCTGATTCTGCCTTCTGGGACCACTACCACGACCACTGACAAGGATAATAGCAATAAACTTAATCCCTTTTTCTCATGTCAGTCATTTAAATATTTAATAATAAAATTATTAAATAATAAAATCTCCCTGAGCCTTCTCTGTCTCTAGGTCAAACCCTGAGTTTGACTAGAGTGCACACAAAGGGGTACGTTATAAGAGTAGACTGCCTGAGTAGGTCAGAAGGATGCCCCAGGAGGCAGTTGATATTCCCCAAATTGCCTCAAGACACTATATAAGTTTTCCTTGTGGGTAATTTTTTTCTAACCCTTTAGCTGAGACAAATGACTACAATAATTGGGGGAGGAAGTAGGAGTGTGGCCACAATTAGGCAGTTTGACCAATGCAGGGAGCAGTGGGAATGGGGATGCTCTTCCTCGGTTTCTTGCATATTTAAGACACTATTTTTATCGATCTGATGAAAATTCCAGCTACCTTCTGCTAGAATCACCTCAGGTAATTTTTTTTTTCTTTTTTGTCAACTCAAGCAGACAAAGTCATTTATCTAAGCTAAGGAACATAAATTTCGAACTGGAAGAGATAAAGACCATTGAATCCAAGCCTTATTTTATAATTGATGAAATCTTAGAAATAAGTGGCTTGTTTAGGGTGACTCGGCCAAAAAGTGTCAAAAGAGACAAGAATTGACCCAATTCTAATACTCTGTGCACTATGTCTATTGACTCTTGGGTAGGTGAGTGGAAGGGTTAGCATCTTCTGAGATGTCTCCAACTGTGTTTGAATAAGAGAGATTATTTCATTCCCCCTTCCCTCAACTCTCCCATATAAATCTGTCCCTTTTCCTCATGTCCCTTTCTTTGGCTGCAGCCAAGCTCTCCCATTGGAAGGGTTAACTAACCTCTGCCCTGGATCCCTTGCCTAAGGTCATCTCTAAATGACCCCAGGGTCAGCTTGCTAACCCCTGCAGTGGTTAGTTAGCCTCTTGCAGTTTATCAGTATCTTTCCTAAAATATGGCAGCCCCAACCCAACACAACCCTCCCAATAGGGTCTGATTAAGGCAGAAGACAATGGAACTGTCCGCCCCCTAATCCACTTTTTGGTCCTCCATCCATATTATTTGTTTGAGTGACTATCTCACACAATTGCATGCTCTCACCATCTTTCCCTTTCTTCCCACCCCACTCCCTTCTCCAGGTCCCACTCTTTTCCCAGCCTCCTATCTTCAGCTCTTTGGTCCCCAGCTCTCACCATCCTGATGGGCCGGAAGGACATGAGGCAGTCACTCCGATAGCTGCAAGACCAGGTGTCCCACCGAGGATACTCGCCCTTCTCCAGGATGAACATCTCTCCCCGGAAGTTGGACTGCTCAAAGGCCACCCATCTGGGCCAATGATCCAGTGGACATGGACCAAGGGGACAGGAGTACCAAGGGCAGATGGCATGCAGACAGGAAAGGGGCCATTAGCAAAAGCCAACCATAGCAATCTGCTTTCCACTTCCCTCCACCCACTCCCTGGTAAATTCAGCTTGGGTTGGGATAGGAGGAGCAAGGGGACTGTCCTTCTCTACTTTTGGATGGAGAGAGGAGGTAGAATAGTACTGTATGAAAACTTAGTGGGAGGAAAGGTTCTTAAAACATTATAGACAGTGAATCCCTAAAAAACCCTAAAAGTATGGGATTGGGATAGAGAGCTCTGACTTCTATGGCCAACCCTGCCGTAGAGCAGCCATGTGACTTGGAGCAAGTTCACCGAAGGGTCTCTCTGGGTCTCAATCTCCTCATCTGTAAAATGGGGAGATTGAATTAGAGCAGGGGTTCAAGTGCCAGCCTGTTGAAGTCCATGGATCTCTTCTCAGAAGAACATTTTCTAATGCATAAGATTAAAAAAAAAAAAACCTTAATACTACTCTAAGACTTTTGGGACATCTTATATTATATGTTATTATATAATATATAATATATCATATTATATGTTAACAGTAATATATCTTATATGTTAATTAGGAAAACATATATTTTAAAGTTTAAGGTTAAGGATGCCCAGTGGCTAATAGCTTAGGGGCTGTATAATTCCATCCTTGAAACCTGTGCTGTTGAACTGAGTTTCATGGAGAAAGCTTGAGCAAAAGGGAAGAAGGAAGAACTAGACAAAATGGAGGAAAGTGTAGGAATGATTTTCAGATTAGATCCCACATCCATGATGCTTTGCAAACCCTTCAAGCTCTATCCAGGCTAGCTATTTGGCCATTCTTATTCTTGGTCCAATTAACCTTATTTTTATAGTTTTGTTTTGAAGAGGATGCAGACTCAGACCTGCTGATTTCATTGATGAGGGTAAATCCCAGGAAAGAAATTCTCTTTCCCAATGCTTGCAGAGAGTTGCCTGGGTGAGACTAGGGAATGGGGGGGCACTGAAAGAAAGCCTAAAATCATAGATTTAGAACTAAAATAGACTTTAGAGGTCATCTAGTCATCTGGGCAGTTAGGAAGCATAGTGGTTAGAGTCCTGAGCCTGGAATCGGGAAGATTTGGATTTGAAAGCAGAGACTTTTCTGCTGTGTAAACCTGGGCAAGTCACTTTATCTCTGATTTCCTTCGTGTTCTCATCTGTTAAATTGAGATAATAGCAATATTGACCTCTCAGGGTTGTAGTGAAGATTAAATGAGACCATATTTTTTAAAAGTGCTCTGTACAGTTCCTGGACACTCTATAAATGCTCCCTACTTTCCCCATAGACCATAGATGGCAAAGTAAATAGATCATCCGTCCTGGAGTCAGGAAAATTCATCTCCTTGAGTTCAAATCTGGTCCCACATGATTACAAACTGTGTGATCCCGAGCAAGTCATTGAACTCAGTTTGCCTCAGTTTCCTCATCTGTAAAATGAGCTGGAGAAGGAAATGGCAAACCACTCTGGTATCTCTGCCAAGAAAACCTTGCAAGGGGTTGCAAAGAGTTGGACAGGACTGAAAAATGACTGAACTGAACCTTTCTGGTCTTCTATCTAGTCCAATTCTAGTACAGGTGAGGAAACAGAGGCTCAGGGTAGGAGTGCAAGTGTAAACTTGCCCATGACTCCTCAGCCAGTATGCATGAGAAGCATTAGTTGAATCCAGGTCTTCTAGACTTTATATCTGGCTCTCTATAATGAGGACTGTCCAGACATTTGGAGCTGTCCAACAATGGAGTTCACCTTTCGATAATGGAAAGCTTTTAGTTTCAGAGGAGATTTAGGGTCATCTGACCCCAATCCCCCATCTTATTGATTTTTGCTGCATTGCCCCAAGATCTCATGGGTAACAAGCACCTGAACCAGAGCTCAGAGCCAGGTCCTCTGCTCCAGAGGGAGCGTGTCCATCACTCCATCAGGCTTCCATTCCTGACAGAGAGCTGAGATGAGGGGGAGAATGATGTCCCCCCATTGTGTTTATCTTTATTTTGTGTTTTCCAAGAGGAAACAGCAGCCTTAGCTACAGGCTGAGTCTCCAGGCTCAGCTTTCCTGATTGGACAATCAGAGATCTTATTTTTCCTTCAGCGGCACATGAGGAATCAGGCGTTATCCTGGAAGAATCAAAGACTGAAATGGAGTAGCTTTGCCTCTGACCAGCCTTGCCTGGGGTTGACAGAAATTGGTTATGAATTTACTAACTTGAATTTAAAGACAAGAGTGGAAAAGAGCTCTGATCTGATCTGGGAATCAGCAATCCCAGGTTCTGAGTCACCGCACTGCTGTGTAACAATGGAAAAGTCACTTGCCCTCTCTGAGTTACTATAAGGGGTCTGGAAGACCACTTTGCCAGAATGCCATAGAAGGGACTCATTGAAGTCAGGACAGTTTGAACTGGATGATATTCTCTCCAAGAGTCCCTAAATCCCAGAGATGGATGATCGTATCATATAATCTCTTCCTATGGGGGCAAATGATTTTATTAAGGACCTTCAAGCCAGAGGAAGAAATGCCCATTGGCAGGATCTCGGAGACCACTGAGGGAGCTGTTTTGGGGATCCTTTAGTTAGTCTCCAGGAGTCTTGAAGAACCTGGGATATGTCCCTATATATAGTTCCTAAGCAGCTGTTTTTCCTTATAGGACCCGGGCCCTCCTCATTTGGGTTCTGCATGTATTTCTCTCTCAGCAGAAAGAAAAGTCTCAGAAAGGGAAGGCTGCCCAATGGGGAGCCCAGCAGAAATCTGGCCCTGAAGAAATGCTCCGGATTTGAGTCACCACCACAGAAATAAGTTTCAGAAACCTAAACAGGCCTTAATTTAGCCTCCCACAGCTCTGAAATCTCTGTCCCTGGCAGGAGCAGAGGGAACAAAACTCTTGGGTGGAGTGAGGATGGTGCAGAGCCCATGAGGTTCGGGGACTGGAATATTCCCAGGAACGGGGTCCCAGGACACACTGTTGGCTAGCTTAGGGTGGGAGGGGTAAAGGCAAGAGGTTCTGTTCTTCGGCCTGCTCTCCATTGCTGTTCTTCCATGGGGCAAAAAGTAGAGAATGTCAGGAGTGGGAGGGCCCTTAGAACAGGGACTGTCAGCGTTGGGAGGGGGCTTAGAACAGGGGATGTCAGAGCTGGGAGGGAGCTTAGAACAGGGACTATCAGCATCCAGAGGGGGCTTAGAACAGGGGATGTCAGAGCTGGGAGGGGGCTTAGAACAGGGGATGTCAGGGCTAGAAGGGCCTAAAAAAGGGGGATGTCAGAGCTGGGACGGGTCTTAGAACAGGGACTGTCAGCATCGGGAGGGGGCTTAGAACAGGAGATGTCAGAGCTGGGAGGAAGCTTAGAACAGGGACTGTCAGCATCGGGAGGGGGCTTAGAACAGGGGATGTCAGGGCTGGAAGGGCCTGAAAAAGGGGGATGTCAGAGCTTGGAGGGGCTCAGAAGGTGGACTGTCTGAGCTAAGAAGGCCTTAGAAGAGAGAGCATGAGAGCTAAGAGAAGCCTCCCAACACGGGATGCTAGAAGTGACCTGGAGAGCACCTAATGAAAACCCTCCATTTTACAGGAAGGAAAATAACAGATTGCCCAAGAGGCAGAGTGAGTCAGCCCAGAGGCTCGGCCCCAAACCAGGTCTCCAGAATCTCCCAGCTCAATCGTCTTCAGCCGGCCACGGGAGGTGGGGGAATGAGAGGGAAGGGGGACATTTGGCTGCGCCCCGGCTTGGACACAAGAGGCCCTGAGCTGTGGCCACAGGAATGCGTGGCAGGGCCGGGCCTGAGACCAGATCATGACGGGGCACATTTGTGGTCCCATACCATCCTTTCCCCAACCTCACCCAGACGCTCAGTCTGCCTTTTAATATACCTCCCTGTCTGCCTGGTTTGCCCTGCAGAAACCCCTGCCAGAGACCATGCTGGGGCAGCTTGACCTCATGCCTGACCCTGTGTGGCGCTCACTGAGTCCCTGGATGTAGCCCCTGACCCCACAGTGATGGAGAGTAGCCCTTCTCCTCCCAGCCCCAGCTGGCCACTCACGGTCCCGAGATGACGATGATGCTACGAACGCGGTCGAAGCCTCGGTCTCCCAGATTCATGCACTCCCCAGAGAACTCCACACGGCGGCCTTGGAAGTTTTCCTGGTCAAAGACCACCAGCTGGCCAAACCGCAGGAAAAATCAAAGTCAGAGCGAAGCACAGGAAGACAAACTTACTGATTTTCGGACCTTGGTCCAGCTCCTCGAGTGCTCTGTGCCTCAGTTGCTTCATTAGTAAAATGAGGAATTTGGATACAATGGCTTCTAAAGGTTTTTTTCCCCATATCTGAATCTATGATCCCATGATTCTTGGGGGTAGGGAGAACAGATAGACCTGCCCCCCCTCAATTCTCTATCCTCCCCTCTCGAAGATTCAGAGAATGTCAGGGATGGAAGGAAATTTCACCACCTTCTAGTCCATCCCCCTCACTTGAGACACTTGGACCGAGAAAAGTTCCTGGGCCTGTGGCCAAAAGGCCAATAAGGTGAGAGGCAGAGACTCCCCATTTTGCCCAAAGTTTGCCCTTTCTTAAGGGCCTGTGTCAAAATGTCATTCTTCTGGGAAGTCTTTCTGGGAGTAGAAAGTAGGGAAAGTACCCCTTGAAGGTGAGAACTATTTTCACTCCGACAATTTAAGAAACATACCCTTGAGAAGCTTCCCTTCCATATAAGATACATCCAAATGTTTGGTCATTTTTCAATTCTGTCTGACTCTTTGTGACCCCGTTAAGGGTTCTCTTGGCAGAGATACTAAAGATTTCCTTCTCCAGCTCATTTTACAGATGAGGAAACTGAGGCAAACAGGATTAAATGGCTTGCCTAGGGTCATGAAGCTAGTAAGTGTCTGAGACTGGATTTGAACCCGGAGATGAGTTTTCCTAACTCCAGACTCGGCACTCTATGTACTAGCTGTCCTATTTATACACAAAAAAACACCCCCAAATTTATGACAAGCCTTGAGAGGAAGGGGATTCGGGTAACTGGTTGGGAGGTCCCATCTGAGCTGTATCTAAGGGAAGTTTTTCTATTCCACAGCTCCCCAATGATGCTTTGTGCACAGTAGGAGACTGATGGACCCCAGGTCCAGAAGGACTGAGCCTAGTCTGAGCTCAGATTTCCCTTTTCCATCTTGGAGCTCCCCTCTGCCTGAGAGCCACGTCTCAGAGCAGGCCCTTCCTGATCCCTCAGCCCACCCCATCCCCATGCTGCTAGTGGGGGCCCCTACCATCACTTTGTATTTACTTGTCGGCACATATGTTGCTTCCAACAAGCCAGAAATGTCCCTTTCTGCGGCCAATTTCTGCAAACCAGCTGTGTCTCCAGATGGCCTGTTCAGCTTCTTTTTCTTGAAGCCCCAAGCAGAGAATCCAGCCATCTGACCCAGGAAGCAGGACAAAGAGGGAGAACTGAGAGGCTTCCCTCAGAAAGTGCCGCTCTCTTCCACTGGCCAGGTCACTGGAAATCTCCCCAAACCGCTCTTGCCTTTCCTTCCCCCTTCCCACTCCCGTTTCTGTGCTCATATCCAGAAATTAAGCACCAGGGCTCTGGCTTAGGTGACGAGAGAAATAAGATAGAATCACAGGCTCCCAACTGGTTCTACCTGTATCGGAACGGGGACTTTTCTAAAACTCCCCGGACAAGTACATACTTTGCTGTGGTTGAGCAATGATATCCAGTTCTTCATGGCCCCATTTGGGGTTGTTTTGGGCAGAGATCTTAGAGGGTTTGCCATTTCCTTCTACGGTTTATTTTACAGATGAGGAAACTGAGGCAGAATGGGTGAATGACTTGCCTAGGAACACATAGGTGGTAAGTGTCTAAGGCTAGATTTGAATTCAAATCCTCCTGACTCCAGAACTAGTACTCTATCCACTGGGCCATCTAACAGGTCTTCTTCAGGAATACTCTTGTGTAACATAAGATGCATTTGTATTTAAGTGGAAGGGGTTTCCATTTATTTCTTCTACTCAGTTTACAGATGAGGAAACTGAGGCAAACTAAGTGAAGTGACTTCCCAGGAACACATAGTTGGTAAGTGTCTGAGGCTAGATTTGAATTCAAATCCTCCTGACTACAGGACTAGCACTCTATCCACTGGGCCTTCTTCAGGAATACCCTGGTGTAATATAAGATACACTTGTATTTGAGTGGAATGGTTTTCTGTTTACTTCTGCTCATTTTACAGATGAGGAAACTGAGGCACAAACAGTTACATGATTAAGGGTGACACAGGGAATGTCTAAGGGGTTCCAGTGTGCTATCTACTACTCCATACTACCTCTTCTAGTCTTTCTTGAGTCCATTCTATAGCTTGAAAGCCCCCGATGAAGGGGAACCCCACACGGTTCGAGGCAGCCCATTGTAGTAGGAGCCTCAATCTGCTGATGTGTCAAGTCCAGTTGATTAGTCTCTTCTCTCTCTCACACGACTGCCCTTCAGACACATGACAACCACAACCCAAGTCTTCTCCTGAATATAAACACCCCCCCCAGTCCCTTTAACTGATTTTTCTGAGATATAATCTCAAGATGTCACATGGATAGAGCACTGGGTCTGGAGTCCAGAAGAATTGAGTTCAAATTCAGCCTTAGACACTTTAATACCTGTGTGATCCTGGGCAAGTCACTTCACCCTGTTTGCCTCAGTTTCCCCATCTGTAAAATGAACCAGAGAAGGAGATGGCAAACCAGTCTAGTATCTTTGCCAGGAAAACACCCAATGGAGTCAGGAAGAGCTAGACGTGACTGAAAATGATTGAACAGCAAAATCTCAAGACCCTTCAGGATCCTTCTCTCTTCCCAAAATTATTAGAAGTAAACCCAATAATCGAGATCTGATATGACCAAGATTATAGCTTGAAAGTCATAAATGACATCAGAGGCATGACATCCAATGTCCTTATTTATATTTAATTGAGGAATCCCAGAGATGTTAAGACACTGTTCCAACATCATAGAGCATCAGAGACAGGATTTGAACCTAGGCCTCTGACTGTAGAGCCAGGATTAGTTCCACCTTCCTAGATGCTCTATCTCCCAATGTATCACATTAACTTTCTTGACTGACCCATCACCTTGTTGATCTATATCATTATTCAGTTGACAATCCACTAAGATCTCTGAATCTTCTTCTTATGGACCCCATAAGGCAGCCTGGTAAACCCTAAGTCACTTAAAGGGAGCAGGAAGGGATTCAGCCTTACCCTAAAGCCTCCTGTAGTCAGGTCCCCAACCTTGGAGCTGGGAATGGGAACGGAGGCAGGAACCAGAGCAGGAGTGGATCCGGGAGTGGGCACAGAGGCAGGTGCCCCCTTTTCCTTTCCTTCTGTGGCTGGGCTGGCAGCAGTAGTTGGGACTGTTGGGGCCTTTGTAGGCTGGGACATGGTTCCCACTTAAAGAAATCTGGAAGAAAAGCCCAAGAAGTGGGGTGAGCTTTCATGTCACATCCCACTTCCCTTACCCCATCCAACCCTAAATCTGGGTCCAAATTTTAACCCTGCCACTGTTCCTAATGTATATCTTAATCTCCTTCTCTGTAAAACGAGGGGGCTTGTTCTAGATCAGGGTTCTAAACCTTCAGTCCATAGATTATTTTGGATAGATTTCAAGAGATCTTTGAACTTGGATGAGAAAAAAAAAATAAATCCCATCTTTATTTTTACTAATCTATAAGGGATATTTAGCATTTCCTTCAGTTACGAAAGCAGGCCACAAAACATGAGGTGCAGAGGATTTCCCATTCTGTCACAGGGGCCATTGACACGAAATTGATCAAAGGGGATTTCCAGGGTTCCCTCCAGCTCGAGGCAATTATGATTCACTTCGATCCTTTTAATTTGTAGACTCCAAAGAAGCAGTATCATTGAATGGCAGAGCTAAGGCCGAGATCGAGGTCTCTTGGGCCCTAAAAGAAGGTTCTTTCTGGAGGAGAGAGCTTTTTTACTTTCTGTCAGCTATGGGCAGAGAGATCAGCATTTGTCACACGGGCACCCCTGCTCCCCACATCTGGCACCAGATTAAAAAAAATGAATAAATTGGATCTTGGAACCCTTCCAGGCTGGGTTATTTCTGCTATTTCTATAGCTCTTTAAGGGTTTACCCAAAAAAATACTTGTTTTATCAGAAGCTAGTGTAGATGTCCTTTTCCTCCCATTTTACAGATGGAAAAACTGAGGTGCAGAGAGATAAGTGTCACAAAGATCAAGGTTATAGAACTAGTGATCTATAATAGGAACTCAGCTTGGGTCTTCTGGCCCTGTCTTTTCCTGGCTATATATAGTATATATCAGGGAGGAAAGGAGGTTGCACAGTGATTAGAGCACCGGAATAAAATCCGAATTCAGGCTTTTGCTGGCTGGGAAGGTCACTTAAAAAAAAAAAACTCGATCTGCCTCAGTTTCCTCATCTGTTAAAAAATAAGATTACTAATAGCACCTATCTCCTAGGGTTGCTTTGAGGATCAAATGTGATATTTACCAATTTTGAAGTTCCACATCAGTGTTAGCTATTCTAATTAGTATCATTAGGGGAGATTTTGCACACGCTTTTCTCTCTTTTTTTTCCAATGGGGCTTTTAGCTCAGAGTTCACTCAGATTGGTGTGCTCTTACCTGGGGAGCGACTTTTGTCCTGAGTGCAGAAGCCTGGGCCGGGGCTGTGATTGGGATTCTGGGGTCGCTCCCTGGGTTTTATAGTCTGGCAGCAGCAGAAGCCTGTGGGGGGCCACACAAAGGAGGTGCTGGGTCAGCAGGCCGCGGGGGCTGCCCCTCCAAGCTGCTCTATCATCACTTCCTTTGGAGAGATGATCTGGGGGGGAGGGCCCCCTCTCTTTGGCCCTCCCAATGCTGAGGGCAGCACGTCCCATTGTGCCAGGCTCACAAAGCTCCCTGGGCCATTTTCCCACTTCAGCTCATCTGTTGCACGCCAAAGGCTCAGTTGGTGAGTGAGTTTGCCCAGAAGGGTCCCTTTCCTCCCACCAACCATGGGACACAAGTCTATGCCCACCGGCCACCCGGTCACCTCAAGGCTTTAAACAAAATCGCTTCTTTCATCCTGATAGATTGTAAGCTCCTTGAGGTCAGGGGATTATTACTTTTTGTATCCTCATCAGCAGAGTTTGGTACACAGTAGGCACCTAATAAATGCTTCTTTATTGCTTAATTGATCTCTAAAATGAGGGTCAAAGGCCCCCAGAATCTTAGGGTACAGAGATGCAATCTCTCATTTTATAGACACACGCCAAAGGGGCCAAATGACTTGTCCACAGCTTGCGGCAGAGTGGGCACTCCAGCCCGATCAATCAATTAGCAGGTATTTATTAAGCACTTACTATATACAATGTGTTCTGGGCTGAGGCCCTGGAGATATAAAGAAAAGTAAAAACAGTCCTGTCTTCAAAGAGCTATATTTGAATGGAACCAGATCTTAGCATCTAGGAAGTGCCACAGTGCACAGAGCACCAAGCCTGGAGTCAAACTCATCTTCATGAGTTCAAATCCAGCCTTAGACACTTATTAACTGGGTAACCCTGACAAGTCGTTTTACCCTTTTTGCCTCAGTTTCCTCATCTGTAAAATGGTCCAGAGAAGAAAATAGCAAACCACTGCAGTATCTTTGCCAAGAAAACCCCAAATGGCATCACAAACTTCCCACTCTACCTTTATTCCCCTCCTTCCCTCTCAGCCTTGCTTTTATAGTATCTACAACTGGAGGAGATTTTAATGAAGGTCCTCATTCCACACAGGAGGATTGTAAGTGATAATGAATACGAAAGTACTTTGGGTGACATAGAATAATCTATAGGGTTTAGAGCCAGTGTGGCTGAAAGATAAGCTCTTGAATCTCAATTTTTTTCCCTGTAAAATAAGGACACTAATATTGGTACCATCTATCTCATGGTGATTTGGAAGGAAGGAAGGAAGGAAGGAAGGAAGGAAGGAAGGAAGGAAGGAAGGAAGGAAGGAAGGAAGGAAGGAAGGAAGGAAAAGCATTTATTAAGCACTTACTGTGTGCCAAGCTCTTTTCAGAATAGCACAGAAAGGAGCCACTTGCAGGATTGTGGTTTGAAGCCAGGAAATTTTCTGGCTGTGTGTTGAGCATTTCACATTATCTCTGTGCCTCAGTTTTCCCACCTATAATTTAATTAGAATTAGGTAACTTTTAAGGTTCCATTTAGCCCTTTATTTATAATGCCATGAAGGGGCCAAGAGTTTCCTAACTTTGCCATCTGTCCTTTTCCCTTACCTAGGTCCACCTCCCCATTCAAAAGGATTGTAGTAGGTCACATTTTGGCCTGAGGTTCCAGGAAGGATGAAACGTTAGAGGTCATTTAGTAACCCCCCCTGCCCATTTCACAAGGGAGGAAACTTTAAGTTTAATCACTTGTCCAAGATCATACACATAGAAAGCTGGGTATTGAATTCAGGTGCCCTAATTGTTCAGAGCTCTTTCCACTCCCCACTTAGTTCCAAGTACTCTTGGATGTTGATGTTGGGTCACAAATGGGTTTCCTTTTCCTTCTCCCCCTTCTTCCTCCTAAAGACCTCACTCTGCCCTGCCCACGAAGCTCTGTGCCCATCCAGCTGCCAGGCTCTCTATTCCATTCAGACACCTCTGTTCTGATTATGTCTCATCCCAGGCCAGGAGAAGGGGGGAAAGTGGGTGGAGGTGGACACCTTTTGCCTTTGGAGTCCGAGCCAAGGGCTTGTGGGAAGGTTTGTGAGGATGAGGGGGCCACCCACATTTCCCGGGGCTTTGAAGTAGGGCCAACTGCTTCCGCAAGCCTCCAGTCTCTGCCAGGATTATTAAGGCTTTGGCTGCCAGAGCTGCTTCTCAAGAGGAAACTGGAGGGTTGAGGTCTCCATGGACCACAGGACAAGTTTTTCTCTGACTGAGGGGACTGGGGTTATGTCCATGATGAACTGACCTGCCATTTTTCTTCACTTAACACTGACACTCATCAGATTAGCTCTGGTTCTCAGGCCCAGACTCTTTACAGTGCACGAATTCACCTCCCAGACCTCCATGATCTCCTGTGAAATGTCTCTTACCTCAGATTCAGATAGCCATCCGCAGAAGCTCATTAGCTGAAAGCCTGTGAAACTTGGAATATTAAAGCTAGGGAGAAATTTAGAACAGAGGATGTCAGAGTTGGAAGGGACCTCAGAACATAGAACCTAGAATGTTAGAATTGGAAAATATCTTAGAACATTGACCATGGGATGTAAGAGTTGGAAGGGAATTTAGAATTTAGGTGTTAGAGATGGATGGGACCTTGGAACAAAGAGTTTTCAGACTATAAAGGATCCAAGAACATAAATTAGAAGCAATCTAAATACAATGAACATAGGATGTTATATCTGGAAGGGACCTTAGAACAGAGATTGCTAGACCTAGAAGAGAACATAGAACTAACAATGTTAGTTTAGAGATGTAAAGATGTTTAGAACATAGACTTTTGGATGGGAGGGACCTTTAAACCTAGAATGTTAAGGCTGAAAAGCACCTCATAATAGACGTAGGAAGGATAAAGCAGAGAGAATCTTAAAACATTGAGCATAGAACATGGGAGCGCAGAACAGGAAATATTAGAGCTGGGAGGAACATCAGATCAGATAATATTAGGACTGGAAGAGGCCTAAGAATATGGAAAGTCACTTAGAACAAGTAATGTCAAGGCTGGGAGGGGCTTTAGGACAGGGGATGTCAGGGGTAGAAGGGGCCTTAGAACAGGGAAGTCAGAGATCACAAAGATTTTTATTGTTATTGTTCAGTCATTTTTCAGTCATGTCCAACTGTCCTTGATACCATTCGGATTTTTCTTGGCAAAGATGCTGTAGTGGTTTGCCATTTCCTCCAACTCATTTTACAGATGAGGAAACTGAGGCAACAGGTAAAGTGACCTGATCAGGATCATTCAGTTAGAAAGTGTCTGAGGCTGGATTTGAACTCAGGAAGATTGACTCCAAGTCCAATGCCCTTTCTAATCCAAAGTAAACATTTTTTTTCGGAAGAAGAAATTGAGACCCAAAGGAAGACTTGCTGAAAGCAGATGGTGACTGCACCCTAATCAGCCCTTTTCTCACACACAGTTTTAAAAATTATTTTAATTCTATTTTTAAATAGTACTTTATTTTCCCAAACACATGCAAAGATAGTTTTCAACATTCACCTTAGCAAAACCTTGGTTTCAGATTTTTCTCCCTCTTTTTGCCCTTCCCCCCATATCCCAAGACAGCAAGCAATCTGATATAGGTTAAACATATGCAATTCTTCTAACCACATTTACATATTTGTCATGTATAAGAAAAATCAGATCAAAAGGGAAAAAATAAGAAAGGAAACAACCCCAAGCAAACAAACATCAAAAACAAAAAAGGTGAAAATAGGGCAACAACAAGATTATACAAAGATCAATTCTGGTGGACGTGGCTCTTTTCAACAATGAGATGATTCGGGCTAGTTCCAATGGTCTTGTGAGGAAGAAAGCCATCTGCACCCAGAGAGAGGCCTGTGGGAACTGAGTGTGGATCAGAACAGAGCATTTTCACTCTTTTTGTTGTTTTCTTGCATTTTGTTTTCTTTCTCATTTTTTTTGCCTTTTTGATCTGATTGTTCTTGTGCAGAACGATAATTATATAAATATGTATGCATATATTGGATTTAACACATATATTTTTAGCATGTTTAACATATATTGGATTACTTGCCATTGGGGGAAAGTGGATGGGGAATTTGGAACACAAGGTTTTGCAAGGGTCAATGTTGAAAAATTATCCATGCATATACTTTGAAAATAAAAAGCTTTAGTAAAAAATAAAGGCAAAAAAGGGAAAATACTATGCTTTGATCCACAGTCAGTCTCCATAGTTTTCTTACTAGATGTAGATGGTATTTTTAATCCCAAATGTATTGGAATTACCTTGAATCATCTCATTGTTGAAAAGAGACAAGTCCATCATAATTGATCATCACATAATCTTGTTGTTATTGTGGACAATGATCTTTTGGTTCTGCTCATCATCAGTTCATCAGTTCATGTAAATATTTCCAGGCGTTTCTGAAATCAACCTCCTCATCATTTCTTATGGAACAATAATATTCCATTACATACATATACCATGACTTGTTCAACAATTTCCCAATAGATAAGCATCCACTCACTTTCCAGTTCCTTACTACTACAAAAAAGTCTGCTACAAATATTTTTACACATGTGGGTCCTTTTTCCCTCTTTTATGATCTCTTTGGGATAAGATCTAATAGAGACACTGCTGGATTAAAGACTATGTACACAGTTTGATAGCCTTTTGAGCATAATTACAAATTATTCTTCAGAATTATTGGATCAGTTTCATAACTCCACCAACAATATTTTAGTGTGCCCATTTTCTCACATACCCTCCAACATTTATCATTATTTTTTTCTGTCATCTTAGCTAATCTGAGATGTGTGAAGTGGTACCTCAGAGTTGTCTTAATTTGCATTTATCTTATCTGTAGTCATTTAGAGCATTTTTTCACATGACTAGAAATAGTTTTAATTTCTTCATCTGAAAATTGTTTATTTATATCCTTTGACTATTTACCAATTGGGGAACGGCTTGTATTTTTATAAATTAAAGTCAATTCTCTATCTACTTTATAAATGAAGCCTCATCAGAAACTCTGGTTGTAAAACTTGTTTCCCAGCTTTCTGCTTCTCTTCTAATGTTGGCTGCATTGGTTTTGTTTGTGCAGAAACTTTTTAATTTATTGAAATAAAAATTATCCATTTTGCATTTCATAATGTACTCTAGTTTTTCTTTGGCCACAAATTCCTCCCCTCTTCACAGATCCGAGAGGTAGACTATCCCTTATTCTCCTAATTTACTCATAGTATCACCCTTATAAACCCATTTTGATCTTATCTTGGTATAGGATGTTAGATATTGGTCATTTTCCAGTTTTCCCAGCAATTTTTGTTATATAGTGAGTTCTTATCCTAGGAGTTGGAGCTTTTGGATTAATAAAATACTAGATGACTACAGTTATTGCTTAGTGTGTCTTATGAAGCAAACCTATTCCACTGATCGACTTCTCTATTTCTTAGCCAGTACCAAATGGTTTAGATAACTGCTGCTTTATAACATATTTTAGGTCTGGTACAGTTATGTCCTCACAAACTATCAGGGGAGGGGCTGAGATTAAAGAGAGGAGGGGTTAGAGTCAGTGACCAAGCTGGGATTTAAACCTGGGTCCTCTGATTTGGGTCCAAGCCTCCTCCTATTGAGCCCTGCTGCCTCTCATGTGACCCTGAGGCATTAGGAGCCTTAAAAGTGACCCATAGTACCACCTCAGCTCCTGGCAGTACTTGGCTAAGGCCCAGCTCCAGCTGAAATCTGATGACCCCTGTGGTCCAAGGTAGCTAGGTTGCCAATATGGACAGAGAGCCCTAGACCGAGAGTCAGAGAATCTAGAGTTCAAATACAGCCTAAGAAATTTACTAACCCTAAGATGCTGGGCAAGTCACTTAATTTCTCTCTGCTTCAGTTTCTTCATTTGTAAAATGGGGATAATAATGGCCCCTACCTCCCCAGGATGCTGTGTTGGATCAAATGAGATATCTGTAAAGTGCTTCACAAACATTAAGATGATATATAAACAAATGTTAGCCGTTGTTATATGGCTATCCTGTGAAAGATTGTCACAACCCAGGCTGATAAAAAAGACAATTTTTCTTTTTGGGAAAGGATTCTCCCTGCTCTTCTTAGGGAAGAGTCTCTCCTACAAGCATGAAATTCCCTGTAAGAGCTTCAACACATCAATGGTACCTGATAATATAACTAACAGTCCACACCCATAAGGCCCCATCTTGGTAAGGAAGCTCAGACCATCCTGTTTCCTAAGGATACAGGAAGCCTGGGAGAATGAGGAGAAAAGGGATAGAATCCTTCTTTCCCCAGATTTTCTTGGTTCCTCATGGTGGAGAGAGGAGATGGGATGGCTGCTGCCCTATGGATGAGAGAGAAGGCCATATAAACCCTGAGCTCAAGCCAGAGACTGAGGTGGCCCAGATTTGTATGGGGCTGTTTTTTCTCCTGATCCCCTTCTTTGTTCCTCAGTAAGGTCATTCCCACACATGTGCTGACTAGGACTTTTAGAAGCCAGGCTTTCCCACCCTCCCACCCCTCCCCTCTGTTCAAGGGCTATAAGAACCCCAGACACAGCTTTGTCTGCTGGGCCAGCTCCCTGTATTTTCCCTGGGGCCCCAGCTTGGTAAGTGAAGGGTCTATAGTTAGGGAGAGTGAGATCTAATAAGGCAGGGGGATGGACAAAATGAACTTCAAATTCCTTCCAGTTGTAAGATGCTGAGATTTTAATGTTTTCCTACACTAACATTTTGTGATTCTGGGAAACTCAGTAGTCTATGATTCTGAAGACTAACTTTCTACCTGTCTGTGATGCTTAGATTTTATTCCAAGAATTCTTCTAGTCAGACATTCTGTGTTCCAAGGCCCCTCCCAACTCTGACATTCTGTATTCCAAGATTCCTTAAAGTTCTAACATTCCTGTTCTAAGATCCCTCCCAGCTATGACATCCCCTGTTCTAAGATCCCTCCCAGCTCTGACATCCCCTGTTCTAAGATCCCTCCCAGCTCTGACATCCCCTGTTCTAAAGCCCCTCCCAGCTCTGACATTCTATATTCCAAGGTTCCTTATAGCTCTAACATTGCTGTCTAAGGGCCCTTCCCACACGATCTTAATGTT
>JAJPUD010013621.1:0-43586 GCA_023553655.1 Myrmecobius fasciatus
ACTCTCAATAATTCTCATGGGGTGATAACATGCAAATTGCTATGTACAAGCAAGCCATATACTAGATAAACTGGGGTAAATCTAAGAGGTAAAGCAACAAAATTAAGGTTAATGAGAAGAGGACCTCAGAGATCACCTAGTCCAAACTTTATCTGATTAAAAAAATCCTTGCTATATCATCTCCCATCGAGCCTCTACTTGAAGATTTCCAATGGGAATGGGATATCCCTGCCTTCCAACACAGCTCATTCTGCTTTTGGACACATCTAATTTTTGGAAAGTCCTTCCTCACACCAAGTCTAATTGTCTAATTCTGCTTTCTCTGTATATATATCTTCTTCAGGGCCAATTACAATCTCATTACAGAGAATTACTCTAGTCCCCATAAGTTTTTTTTAACTCTCCAAGTTAAACATCTTCAATTCCTTTGATTGTTTTATATAGAATGATCTGACCACTCTGGTTACTACTATCTTTTAGATATTCTCTAATTTTATCATATCTTTCCTAAAAATGTAGTGCCCAGAAATGAACACAATGCCCTAGATATGATCTAGCCTGAAGTCTAGAATAAAAATGAGTTTTGGGGTTACCATAACAGCATTGACTCTGATAGGAGTCACTACCCAGTCACACATCCACTATCCTAAATGTGTGAAGTTGATTCTTTAAACACAAGAGTAAAGCTTTACTTTTATCCCTATTACAATTTATTAATTAATAAATTAATTTGCACATCAATCAAGTCCAATGGTATATGCCATCTTCTACTTCCATAGTTCTCCACCTGTACAAAGCATAAGGTGAGTAAAGCACTATTTCACAAATTCATTTTCAGTTTTGACATATTTATTCTTAAAATTCCCTTGTCAGACTCAGTCTGCAAATAACTCTTATTTCACCCTAAATTTTAGCAAGCTTTCAATGAAAATGAAAGCCTATCTTGAAGACTTTGGAATCATCATTTAACAATATACAGGACTTTGGAATCATCATTTAACAATATACACATTTAGAAAGCTAGGCCTGAACAAAGGCTGCCCTCTTTTTTTTTCTTTAATTCCAATTTTTGTCAACTTGCTCCTTTTAAGATAGAAAATGAATTGACAATGCTTTCAAGCACCAAAACAGATCCATCTTTGGTGACAGATTAGCACAAGAAGGATGCCCTCCAACATCAAGGAGGACATTCAGTAATCATGGAATTTAGTCTCACAGAGGCATCTGACTTCACATTCCATCCTGTTTTTGGAGAACCAGTGGATCTGAATATTGATTTCCATTGGGGGGAAAAAAAGAAACTATTTCTTTGACTCTGATTCTGCAATTAATCCTGAAGCAGCCGATAGTGGTTCCCAGGACAGAGATGTCTGAGTTTCACAATAAATGCTAAGTTTGGCAGAAGTGATTGATACTTATTCCAGATACATCTTTTTCCATTCTCGGGTTAAACACTGTAAACTCTTCCAGTCACTGAGTAAGACCAGAGCTACAATTAAGTCAACTACTTCTGACAGCCAAACTCTAGATTTAAATACACAAGTCCTAATTTTAATCCTCATCCCAAGTGTGGCATATTTCATGAGATATTTATGGGGTGCCAAAAGACCAAACTCTCACAAAATATTTCTAGACCACTAGACATCAAGGAAAAAAATCAATCAAGGATCACCTAGGAACTCCTTTGTGATAAGAAAATATTACTATTAATCCTACAAGCATTCCTATATAAACAACTCAAACTAGCTATTTTACTGGTCTTTATAGATGGCTGTCCCCTCTGCATTGAATGAGCTTCTTTTTCACTGCCACCTCTAAGAATCCTTGCTTCATCTCAAAAGACTATTTTGTACATGAAGTTTTTCCTTATCACTTCTACCATGTTGGAGATTTTTTATTTCCTTTGTATATATTTTCTATAAATATGAGTATACATGCTCTCTCTATCAATAGAATATAAAATTCTTGAAGGCAGGGATGGTTTCCAATTTGTATTTGTATCCTCCTTGAGTATCACATTGCCTAGCACACAATAGATTCTTAACAAATGCTTGTTGATTGACAATATAGACTAGACTATATCTGTGAAATTTTGCTATAATGTAAATTTCTGCCAAGTGAATCCTATTTTCCCCACTGTCTTCAGTTATAAAATAAGGATAAGATCTCTTTAGGGAAAAAAATGGAAACATATCTTTGAAATGTCAGATAACCTGTAGCATTTTTATTAGAAGGAAAAAATGTTCTGATATATTTTGCAATATTCAAAATATGAACAATAATACTGGGTGATATACAAATTTATTAAAAATAAAACCATTACAAGATAAAATAGAATCCAATACCAGATATTTCATTCTTTTATTCAACAAACATGGATCATTAGTGGGTACAGAGCTGAAGGTTCTAAAGAAGACAGGAGTTTTGGATGAAATAGTCCCTGACTTTACCAGAGGATCCTTATATAGTCTCTTCTAGTAGAATTGATCATAGGATCTTAGAACCATAGATCTGAAGTGGGAAGGGAAGAGAAGGGACTAGAAAATGACTTTGGGAGGAGCAGACATGTTTCAATTAAAAGAATGTTCAGTCTCATTCAAAAGAGCAACAGGTCCTTCACAATCTATCAATCTACTTCACCTTCCTTATTTGACATGACTCCCTTTTTATACATCCTATGTTCCAGTCAAACTTAATATTGAAGGTCAAACTAAACATTATCTCTTTGAATTTGTACAAGCCATCTTCCATGTGTACCTCTTCTTCATTTCTCCCCATCAGAATCCTTATCTTCCTTCAAGCTCAGGTACCATATCTTCCATGAAGCCTTCCTTGATTCCCTCACTGTTTCCTCTCTGTGTCTCTGTTTTTCTCTCTCTCTGCTCTATCTCTCTGGGTGTGGGTTTTCCCCTCCCTTTATACCCCCCCCCAAGTTATCTACTAGAGATTAGATCTTATCATATATTGATTCTCTCCATTTAAAAATTTTCAGTTTGTCTTTCAGTTAACAAGCACTTATTTTCTTTCCCTCCCACCCAAATCCAGTTTAAAAGAAGAAAAGAAAAATCCTTGTAATAAATCTGCATAGTTAAGTAAACAAATTCCACACTGTTCAAGTTATAAAAAAAAAAAAAAATCTGACCAATGCAATTATTTGTTTTACTTGACAATGTAAATTTGTTATAATAATTTTGTTTTCCTTTCTTTTTCAATGTGAGAAGTTAGGTTTACCTCATTCTGCAGTTTTAATATCAATTTCCTCTAAATCTTAGATGTTAGACTTTTATCTCAGATGTTAGACTTAAAATTTTTTTCCAGTTTTAATATCAATTTCCTCTAAATCTTAGATGTTAGACTTTTATCTCAGATGTTAGATTTAAAAGATTTTTTTCCACCTAAGCACATGTGGAGGGTAAACTCCTTGAAAGTAGGGGAATTCATGCATAGCCTTTGACCCAGCAGAGTTTCTATTGGGCTTATATCCCAAAAAAATCATAAAGGAAGGAAAGGGCCCCACATGTGCAAGAATGTTTGTGGCAGCCCTTTTTGTAGTGGCTAGAAACTGGAAACTGAATGGATGCCCATCAATTGGAGAATGACTGAACAAATTATGGTATATGAATGTTATGGAATATTATTGTTCTGTGAGAAATGACCAGCAGGATGATTTCAGAGAGGCCTGGAGAGACTTGCATGGACTGATGCTGAGTGAAATGAGCAGAACCAGGAGATCATTATACACGGCAACAGTACTATATGATGATCAATTCTGATGGACATGGCTCTCTTCAACAATGAAATGCTTCAAACCAGTTCCAATTGTTCAGTGAAGAAAGCCATATACACCCAGAGAGAGGGATATGAAATGTGGACCACAACATAACATTTTCATGCTCTCTATTAATGTTTGCTTGCATTGTGTTTCCTTTCTCTGATTTTTTTTTCTTGTAGATGTGATTTTTCTTGCACAAAAATGGTAAGTGTGGAAATATGTATACATGTATTTGATTTGTCAAGTATTTTAACATAATTACCATGTAGTGGATATCCTGCCATCTAGGGGAGAGGTGGGGAGTAGGGGGGGAAAATTTGTAACAGAAAGCTTTGTAAGGGTTAATGTTGAAGAATTACCCATACATATGTTTTGAAAATAAAAAGTTTTAATAATAAATATATATATACATACATATGTATATGTATGTATAATAAGAAAGTAGGAAAATTCCTTTTTCTTTTCAGATTTAGAGCATCAATACTCAGCATTCCTTGTATGTAGTGGGTGTTTACTAAAGATATGTTGAATACCATATAAAAGTTTCAAAAATGGGAGACAGGTGAAGTAACCAGTGATAGAAACAATCAAATCAAAATGAGAACAGGCTTAGGGAGAAAGACCTGGGTTAAAATCCTGCCTCAGGCACTTATTAGTTGGCCAAATCTCAACCTCTACAGGCCTCACTTTCCTTATCCATAAAATGAGAGGACTGGACTTGATAAACATCTAAGGTCCTTTACAACTCTAAATCTAAAAAGACTATATACCAGCAATTCTAATAGGCAAGTAAGGAGTTGTAAATCCCACTATTCAGACAGGGGATAGAAGCTGAGGTTATGTGACTCACATGGAAGCTGTCATCTGGAAAATAGGACCCCAGAATGCTCACTTTGTGGTGTGTGGCATTATTTAGCCTCATTGACATTTACATACTCAGTTCATATTCATTTGAATCTCTTTTCCAGCAAGGTGCTGTAATTTTATAATTTTAAATTAATCCATTTGAGCTCACAAGCCATCAATAAATATGACAAACTCAAATATACTGAGTCTTCTTTATCTAGATTCCATTGCCAGGTATGGACAAACAGGTTCTAATAGAAGAATCATTAACTAGGTCTGTCGGATAGATATCTCTTAAAGGCAATAAGAGTTCCTTGTTAGATGCAGAAAAGCAGGTCCTTTTGCCAGAGGAAGTAAAAGAGTCAAACATTTAATCTGTAATGGACTTGGGAATGTTCTCTCTCAAACCAAGGCAATGAAAGGGCTCTATCTTTTCAGTCACTGATATCATTAATCTCTCCTCCCAGTAAATTTAGGTGTTACCTTACAAAAACAACAAATGCAATAGCACTAAAAGCTACCTGTCCAGGCGACCTATTCATCACTCTTATCCCACCCTCTTTCTTATTTCCTTTGGAATAAGTGTTCAGACTCTACTGTGAAGATGGAACCTATAGTACTAGTGCATTTACTAAGATTCTTGGTCCTCAGAGTTACTCTTTAATATCTATCTAGGTGGAAGTTTCTTTTTGGTAGGAGGATGACAGCAGAGAATGAAATGGCATCTCAATTTCCTTTTTTGGAGAATCTTAGGATTGTAAGGGGCCTTCATTCAATAAGCATTTATTAAGCACTTAATGTGTAAGTAGGAGGAGTAGGGGGTAGGGGGGGAGACACAAAGAAAAAAGTGAGTCTCTGACCTCAATTATCACTAGCATCTATATAGTGCTTCAAGGTTTGCAAAGTACTTTACAAATATTGTCCCATTCTATCCCTTTAACAATCCTGAATGGTAAGTGATACTATCTCCATTTTACAGATAAGGAAACTCTTAGGCAGACAGAATTGAAGTAATTTGCCCAGCTATTAAGTACAGGAAGCTGGATTTGAATTCAAATCTAGATTCAGGGCCAGTGCTCCATCCACTGTACCATCTTAAGAAGCAAATATTCTGTCATGGGGGACAAGTATACACATATATAACCACATATGGAATATATGTTAAATAAACACAAAATAATTTTGTTGGGTGGGTGTTTAGGAACTGGGAAGAGCAGGAAGGGCTTCACTGAAGATGTTTTGCTTGAGGCTCAGTCTCAAAAAAAAAAAAAAAAACAAGATGACTAGAAGAAAGAAAGGGCATTCCAGGCATGAGAAACAGTCAGTATAACATTTAGGAAATAGAATATCATGATGAGAAAGAGTAAGAAATGTCAGTTTGGTTGAATGGCAGAGTGCAGAAAAGGGATTAATATATAAGATTAGAAATGTAGGTTGGGGTTAGTTTGTGAGGGCCTTTAAATGATAGAAAAGCTTGTATTTAGCTCAGGAACTTATAACAATGGGCCTGGCATCAGGAAAACCCGAATTAAAAAATTGTCTCAGACAGTTTCTAGTTGTGTCTCCTTGGGCATTAACTTCTGTCTACCTCAGAATAAATAAATAGGAATAAGATCTATTTCACAGAGCTGTTGTGAGAAACAAATGAGATAATATTTGTAAAATGTTGAGCACACTGACTGGAACATGGAACATAGATTAATAAATGCTTGTATCCTTCCCTCTCATTTCCATTCAATAATACCTAAAGGTCTATCTTATCTTTCTAAAATTCTACTCAGGTTTTTCTTTTCTTTTTTGTTACATTATGTAAGTCTGAGAGGTATAAATTAAAGTCTCCCATTTTTATGTTCTTACTGTCTATTTCTCCCTATAACTCATTTAACTTTTCCTCTAAGTATTTAAATGTAATTCCACTTGATGTATTTTCTATGGTATTTTAGTAATACATCTTTTGCCTACTGGAATATCATATTCCAAGCTCTCTGCTTCTATAAGTGGTAGCTGCTAAATCTTGTATGAACCTTACTATACTCCTTGATATTTGAATTCTTTTTTTTTTCCCCTTCCTTCTTTCTTTGACATGGAGGCTCTAAATTTTGGCTATAAAGTTTTCTTCTGGGGATTTTTCTTTGGAGCTGAGTAATGGATTCTTTCCATTTTCACTTTACCTTACAGTTCCAAGAAATATGGGCAATTTTCTTCCCTGGTTTCTTGAAATGGGATATGTAGTTATTTGGTCATGGTTTTCAATTAATCCAATAGTTCTTAAATTAGCTCTCCTAATTCAGTTTTTCAAGTCAGTTGTTTTTGCCAAGAGTTACCTTACATTTTCTTCAATTTTTTTTAAAACTTTGTTTTAATATTTTTTTATTGTCCCATGGGATCACTACTTTATATTTGATCAAATTGAATTTTCAGAGAGATTTTTTTCTTGAAAAAGGTTTTATATCACTTATTCCAAGCTTTTAATTTTTTTTCTAAATCTTTCTTCCACAGTTCATTTCTTTTTCCATTTTCCCTTTAGCATTCTCATTTAGCTTTAAATGATTTTTAGCACTTAAAACTTCTTGCTTCATTTTCCCCATGAATTCTGATTGAAAACTTGGGTCCAAGCTATGTTTCTTTTGAGGTTTTGCTAGTAGATCTTTTATAGTCATATCTAAGCATCCTTACTACCAAAATAGTATCAAAATAGGATTCTTTTTTTGTCTGCTCATTATTAGAACCTCCTTTCTGACTTTAGATTGTACATTAAGGCTAGATATTAATACTCTAAAGGCAACATCTGGGACAAGCTTGTCTTTTCTTGGATCCTTCTGCTGCTTCCTTGGAATGTTAAGCATTGTTGTGTTCTAGGATCTCAATGTTAGCTTATGCAGGGAGTTTGGAGACCTATAAACTTTCAGTAGGATGAGAGGAAGGAAAATAAGCATTCATATGGTGTTTAATGTGTTCCAGGCACTATGCTAAGCATTTATTTACAGGTATTACTTCATTTGAGCCTCACAACAACCTTGTGAGGTAGGTATAGTTATTATCTTCAGTTACAATTGAGAAAACTGAGGTAAACAAAGGTTAAGTAATCTGTCGGAAGTCACATAGCTAATAGTGTCTGAGAATGGATTTGAACTCAGGTCTTCTTGAGTCCAGTGTTTTGTCCACTTTCCCACTTAGCTTTAGTGCTCCTAAAGTGGTCTGATTCAGGGCAAGGTCTAATCATTACCTTCTTAGTCTTATTCTCCAAATTACTGACTGGGTTTAGATCTGAGCAAGGCATCAGTAATACTTGTCCCTTGCTGGAGTTCTGGTAGAGTGTCCTTACACTCAGTCACTATCAACCAGCTGAAAATCTCCACAGGTTCAGAAGAGACCAACAGTTTCCTTATTGTCTTGGGATTCCTGTCCTAGGGACTGGAACCTGCATGCCATTCTGCTCTTAGCATTCAAGTCACATAGCTGCTGCTTACTTTTCAATTTGCTCTTGATCAGTACTTGTCCCAGGGACAGTGATTGTCACTCTGCAATCTCACCCAGAGACACAGGTACCTTCCTCAGTTCAGCCTTTATGTGCACATCAGAACTGGGTTCAAAAATGCCAATTGACACCTTTTCCTTCCCCCTGCACTAAGATGAGCTCCTTAGTATGGATATGGGACCTCTTTTTAAAAGTCATTTTTTCAGCTGCCGCAGTAGCTAAACCTGGATCTCAGTGTCCACAGACCTTTCTGTCTGTTTGCTCATCCACACTGGAAAAATGACTCACTGATTTTCCCTCAGAGTTCCTGATAGGATCTGGTACATTCTCTAGCTCTTTGTGGAGATATAGACACACACACACACACATATTACAAATTGCTTAGTCACTCTTCGACTGAAGGAAATTATTTTAATTTTTAATTATTTGCCATTATAAAAAAAGATGCTATAAATATCTTTGTACACTTTTTCTATGATCTCTTTTAAAGCAATTAACTTCTGTTAGATTAAATCTTTGTGGATTAATCAATTAACCCATAATATGTATGAAACTATACGTATTTAGACATTGTCTTGCTACATAATACTGTGCTGGTTACTATAACTGATACAAAGAGGATTAATGATGAAAGGGAACATCATGTAAATGGGCAGATCACTAGCCCAACATATTTGGGTTTTTCCTGCCTCTTAGTTTTAATTTCTCTGAGCCTCAGTTCCCTTTTCTATAAACACTTTGGGATAATAATCCTTGCACTCCCTAGCCTTTTTGTCCTCTACTATTGTTGTTTTTTGGGTTTTGAGTGGTTTTTTAGTAGTATTTTATTTTTCCAAAAACACGCAAAGATGCTTTTCAACATTCACCTTTGCAAAACTTTGTGTTCCAATTTTTTCTCTTTTTACATCCTCCCCCAAGACAGCAAGCAATCTGATATAGATTAAACAATGCAGTTCTTCTAAACATATTTCCATATTTGTCATGCTGCACAAGAAAAATCAGATCAAAAGGGGAAAAACATAAGAAAAATGTATTGTTTTTTAAACACAATATAGAAATGCTATCTATTCTTTTAAAAAACAAGGTTATTGCCTTAAGGAATATAAGGTTGATGAGAACATAAGGAGATGAGAAGTCAAGTGAAACATATTTTTCCCCATTGACTTGCGTCATTTATTAGTACTCATTTTTTCTTGGACTTTCAGGTTTGTTTCATGTTATAAACTGTACATTAAATAATTCATTTTAATTATTTTCATTCAGTTGGACTGTCTTTCCCCTTGTTATGATAAATTAGAACGTCTTACTACCCTTTTAAAGTCCTTCTGATGTCATACATGGGTCATAGTCCTAGATGAATGATTTGGGGATGGCCCTTTACCCTTTCCAGTTCTTAATTTTCTTATCTTAGACATATCAGCTAGCACTTATTTAGTACCTACTATGTGCCAGGCACTGGGCTAAGCATTTTACAAACTTGTTTAGTACCTACTATGTGCCAGGCACTGAACTAAGCACTTTATAAATATTATCTCATTTGATCTTCACAACAACCCTGGGCATTGATACTATTACAATCCCCATTATATAGTTGAGGAGACCAAAAAAAACAGAAATTAAGTGATTTGTCTAAAGTCACATAATTACCAAGATTCTGAGAGCAGATTTGAACTCAGGGGTTTCTGATTCTAGGCTCACTGTTCTAGCCATTGCACAATCTAGTTGCCTATCTTACATCTGATTTAACATGTGAAATGGGAACACATACTAAAGGTATGGGTCTTGTATGAACATAAGAAGAGCACTAAGTTTTTTCCTCTAACAATGGGAATGCTCTGCTGCTTGTCTCCACAGCATTAGGCTTGGAAAGGACCATATTGTTATTGCTACAATTACACTGACATTATGGCAATGTTACAATATTAATGCATGGTATTCTTACTGACACTATGTGCTAGGGAATACTTTGTTTTTCAGCATTCCTATGGGCTTTTACATGTATCAATGCTTGGGTGGTAAGTGCAGATGACCTTGATACTCTATACATGCCTGCTACAAACCTGCATGCGGATCAAGGTTTACTTCCAGGACATTATATCAGGCAGTATTGTCTAAGCTGGTCACTGGCTGCCTCAATGTTCTGTTATATTTCAGATAGCCCATTTTTTAATCCAGAAAATGCCTGGATCTGGAGTAAGAAACATCTAAGTTCAAATCCTGCCTCCAAAACTAAAACTGGTCCTAGGCAAGTCATTTAATTTCTTTCAGCCTCAGTTTTTGCATCTGGAAAAATAAATAACAATAATAACAGATAATAGGAATAATAGCCTCTACCTCACAAGGATAAAATAATATTTGTAAAGTATTTTGTAATCCTCAGAGCTCTATATAAATGCTGGCTACTGCTACTACTATTGTTATTATTGCTGTTGTTAGACTTATAGAAGAAAAACCAATGATGTATACAGTCAATAATTAAACTAAGTCAATTTGCTTACTCAGTGCTTTCCTCAGATACTAGCATTTTTGTAGTACCTTGAGGTATGAAAAATTCTTTTTATATTATTTCAACCTCTGACATTGGTTTCAGAGATATACTAGCAAATGTTTAACAACCAGCTCTCCAGGGGAAAAAAAAAACAACATTCATTTGCATTAATATTTGCTCCATTATATTCTTATGTCTAGATCATCACCAAAAGAAAAAAAAAAAAAAAAAAGCAAAAACAAACAGTCCTGCTTTGTAGCATTTGCTGATTTCTGATATGTAAATTTCCACCCAGAAAATTTAGCTCTCACAAATGAGCTAGAGCTGCCTCCAGCAGTCTTCTCTTTAGTTTCCTCATTTGTTAAATGAGGGGGTTGGACTCAATAGTTTCCAAGTCCTCTTCCACCTCTAAATCTAAATCCATAATCCTTTGACTATTGTCAAAATGGTTGACTAGTTCATGTTAAGATAATTAAAATGATCTGTCTATCCAAATTCTTAGCTATAAGCTGCAAATCCACCCAACAGATTGTTAAATCTTAGTTATGAAGCTCTTCTACCCAATAGAGGATGACATAGCAACTGCTTGCTCCTTCCCATCTGGTTGCCGTAACTACTGGACCAGCATCCTTAGCTTCTGATCACTCACAACAAGCCCAGACTACTGTCTATCTGCTCTATTGTTGCCAGTTGTATGTGATGCCCTTGACCTTTTGTTCACAATTCAACCCAGCTACTTCCAATGTCTCTACAGGAAGTGGTGTTTGTCCATGCTATTTTGTGGGAATTTCTAAAAAAGAAAGACATATCTATACAAATCAGACATACTAGAATTAATTTAAAGACTAGATTGTTCTTCATTAAATATTCATTTCCAGGATCAAATAATTAAACTTAGAAATTCCACCTATATATCCCCTTAATTGTAGAGAATTTAGTTATCTTAACCTTATGGCTGTGCTTTTAAATCCACATTAAAAACAGCTAACCATTTTATGTTTCTATATATAAGTACAACTACATACACATATGGATGTAGTGGTATAAAAATTAACTTGAAATAAGTAAAATAATTCAATTTACAATAGACAACAATTTCTTATAATTAAAAAAAAACTTCTAATGTGCAAAAATGTCCTCCTTGTGCTTTTAGTGATTTGCTTCATACAATTTGAAATAATGTTCCCAAGAGTTTGACATAAATTCTGGATTTTTTTTATTATAGTCACACTTTAATCAATGGCTTTAATGGATATTAAATATACCTTTATCAATTAGTGTTTTTTTTTTCCAAATCAGAACTGATACAGAGCTAATGGAATTTTAAAGTTTACATCAGACAAGTTCCCATTCACTGAAACATGTTTATCTCCATCTCTTGGAAAATTTTTCTTAACCTTTCTTTGTCTATGGCATATTAGATCTCTATTTTGGAATTTCTATAATTCTAGAACAATTTTGCTTCTTAGTATATCAATATATATATACTGGAGTTCATAATTCCTTCAAATGGGGATATGATTTCCAAGAGTACTGACGTACAAGATCCTCAAAAATTTTTGGGGTGGATATTGTATAGTCTGATGAAGATGCCCAGATATTACAGATTCACCTGGACCCATATAGCAATTTGACCTGGGCCAAACAACAGTTTTGTCATAACCTTAAATGAAAAAGTAAGTTTCATAAGTAAATCATTGAGTCTTTAGTACCCTAGTCCCTTTATATTATATTTCATGATAAGTTTTTCTTCTTAGCAATGATTAGAAGGGTTTTTCTATTGGTCATCTGGCTATCTTTACAACTTCAAGAAATCTCTATTGAACAATTCAGGAATCATTAACAACTCCTATAATTTCCAAAGTTCCACTGAGGTTCTTTTCTTGCTCTCTGAAGAATAAGACCTTGATTTTATCAAGTCAAGGTCAAAAATTCTGAGTCATCCCGATGTCAGCAAAAACACACATAAATGACTACTGTTATAAAATGAAACAATATCAAAAGTATTGCCCATCTCAAGTAATTCATATGCTTCTGTGTGTGTACACCTACATGTTAGAGACAGAGAAAAGAGAGACAGCAAATACCACCTACAAAGTCTTATTTCAATGCGTTATTATGATAAAGAAATAATGCTAGGTCCTCCAACTCTGTGCCAGTTAAACACAAGCTCTAATAGATCTTATAATATTAAAAAGGATTAAGATATAGTTCTAGCAACAGAATATGTCTAAGTATGGAGAAGGTCATTACTAGGAGCTGACATTCTGATGAATTCTTTGAGTATGGCAATGTATGAAATAAAGAATAATGCAAAATGTTCCTCAGTCTTGTACATCCTTCCTTCAGCTTTAGCAATGATGGTGATAGATTAGTTGGAATGGACCCTAAAATGAACACTGTTTTTAGATTACCAATAAACTTTAACTTAGCTGCTGATATTCTGAAGATGTTATTTTCATCCAATTATCAATAAATTGATATATTACTATAGAAACTGACTTCTCATAACCTTGACATTCCTACTAAAAATGAAACCAGAAGACTAAAGGAAGTTGTAGATAAAACAGAAGAATGACTGTCAAGTTTTCCTTTGAAAATAAAAAGAAATATTTCATGGGACATCCAGTCATCTTGTATTGTAACAATAAATATTTACAAAAATACTCTCATGTAAAAACCTAGGAAAACTTATGTGAATTGATGCAAACAGAAGTAAGCAGCATCAGGAGAACATTGTACACAGTAACAGTAACATAGTAAGGATGATCAACTATGAAAGACATATCTATCAAGACAATGATTCAAGACAATTCCAAAGGATGAATGAAAGAAAATGCTATCCACTTTCAGAGAGAGGGAAGCAATTTGGAATTTGGAATTCAAAATTTTTTAAAATATTAAAAAAATTTTTACATGAATTGAAAAATATTTAATGAAATAAAGTAAAAGGGGGAGAAGGAGATCATTATTTAAATAATTCCATTGATTTCACAGAGACTGTAGATATAGTATTGCTTTTCTTCCCAGTGGGTGGGAGAAAACCTTTGAAGGCAGGGAAAAAATTCAGAACTCAAAATTTTAAAAGAATGCTAATAAATAAACAGTGAATTTTAAAAGAAATAACAACAGCAACTTATTCATCAATATCTGTTTCAAAGGATGAAAAGGAAGAAAAATTCTACAAAAAAACTTAATCAGATCTTCCAAATCAAAGTAACAAATACTTTGATATTCAGTGACTTCAATGCAAATGTGGATAGAGGTGAGGACAGAAAAAAAGTTGGAAGACTTGCTTCAGGGTAATGAAGAGGCTTTGTAGATTACAAAGAGATCTCATACATCATTAATATTCTGTTTAAGAAAAGAATAAGAAAGCTCTGAATATGGCAAGCACCAAATAAATGGGGGGGGGAATGAAATTGATTTTATTTTAACTGAGGAAAAAATGACTTGTTACTCATTTAAGAGACATTCCTAAATCAGCTTCCTGTGTATTGGCAGATGACTGCTGGTTAGAGCAAAGATAAAAATTAATATGAAACTAGGAGAATAAAAATGAGAAAAAGATGTGGTATATAATTAGCACAATTCCAAGTGGGTCTATTTAAACAAGCTGACACCAAAAAATGAGAGATGGAGAAAAGGACACTGGCATTGATTAAAATGGGTTTCATACATACATTAATGAAAATCAATTGCCACAATGAGAAGACCAAAAGAACCTAAACATTACCTTCATCAGAAAATATGTAATGATAATGGTAGTCCAGGGAAATACCAGTTTAAAATATAAACTTTAGAATATAAAAATCTTATAGAGAAAATGAAGAAAGATTATATAGTAAAGGGGAGTAGGAATTAGTGGGGGAAAGCTTAAGGAAAGTATGGCAAAAGTTCTAAATAAAGTCATCTTGAAGGAAGTTAAAAATAAAAATGAAGGACAGTAGACAAAAGATGGAAAATGACAATAAAATTTGTATATAAGTAAATATATATTTGGGTAGACATCACAGAGATTTTAATCCATATGAAACCTGCCATAGATAATAATATAATATAGCCTCTAAATGAATATATGGCACATAAAGACATTCTTATATAAAGTGATCCTACATTTTGTCCACAATTATCCTTTATACAGAACATATTTCCACACACTTTATTAAACTTTTCTTAATTCAAATCTATTTTTTGCCCCTTCATGCAAATAACTTGTGCAAGAGCTCTGTAATTAGCTACATGTTCTAAATTAAAAAAAAAAATTCCATCTCCAAAACATTTGGGATAAATATGTCTATACCAGTTATCTGTGAAAACTTTCTCTTCCTCTCTCTCCTTTCTCTCCTCCCTCTCTCTTCTCCCCTTCTCTCCCTCCCTCCCTCCCTCCCCCTCTCTCTCTCTCTCTCTCTCTCTCTCTCTCCTATTTTCCCCCCATCCCTCCATCTTTCTGACATGCACCAACACAGTGATACACTTCCTTTCAAATTATACACCTTGAGTTTTGAGCTGTCCTTCTAACAATATAAAAGCCCATTTCAGTAGGTAAGTTCCATAGATTGGTTTCTTTGTGCCAACTTTTAATGAATCATCTTAAAGATACTTGGCCTTGGCTAAGGAACAAATCAGTAGCTTCTGTGGGAAAACAACTGAATTAACATTCATTCTGATGCCAGATTTTCAAGAAAGTCTGTGCCAAATTCTGTGGATTATTGCCAACAATGTACTGTTTTCCTCCTTCATACATATCAATGTATAAGGCAATAAAAATTACAAAGGAGGGGAAATTATTGCATTTTGAGCATTCTTTCTACAAAGCTAGGCGTTATCTTAATTCTCTCTGAAGCCAGGAAATGTCCACTGGGTCAACTTACAAGTAACTCTTTAATGGATTAGTCATTGACTGCTCATATTTGTGATTGACTTTAACAGTTATCACCTCTCAAGACCAGATAGTGTATAGAATGGGACCACCTACATTAGATGGGATATTGAATGCAAAGGATAGAAAACAAATGGGAAAAGGTGGGGCAGGAAGAAGGAACACTTTTCTGGCGACAACCAGTTTTCGTTGTAAATGTCGTTTTCACAGCCCAATTACTCCTACCACCATCTGTTACTTTGTGAAAACATTCTGCAGATATGAAAGTAACCAGACCAAGCAAAAGTCTGAGACAGACATCGTGATTAAAGTCTCATAACTAATGCAGCAGTGGGAAAGGGGTAAGGCATGCATCCCAATAATGAGAGCCAAGTTTCTCATTAATGAACCCTCAGGTATTCCACAATGTTGTTATCAGCAAAAAGTGGGTCGCAGACCACTCATCTATTTTGTTTTTAAGAAAATGTGGGTTGATTTTTTTAAAATAGTATTTTAATTTATTCTTTTTAGGGTTGACTTCTCAAATACAAATAAGCTGAGTAGAGAGAAAGTGATGCCATAAGCTATAAAACAAACCCATGCAGTGAAAATGCATACCTAAAGTTGTCAATATTCAGGTGAGCTGAAGAAAACTGTTATGCTAAGCCAGAGAATGAACCAGGGTAAACAAATGTGCTTTCAGCTCAAACCCAGTAGAATTCTTAATGCTGTTGACTAAATAGTTTGACTCATGGCATGTGAGAAATAGCTTTAATCCCCTAAAGGGTTTAGATATATCCTGGGAACTTACAGAAAACCTCAGGGTTGGACAGATTTTTTGTGACACTGCACTTAAGGGGAGCTGGATTTGCATCTGTTGAAGTCCCTGAACAACACAGTAAACATAGAAAGACTTAAATAGTGGGCATTTAAAATCTCCTTAACAGGGAAAAAAAAATAGCATATAGGCAAGCTAGAAATGATGGCAGGTGCAGGAATGAAATCAGTGGTTAACGTCAGACTGAGATCTGAGTTTCCCATACATTCCTCCCAGCATTTAAAATAGGGGAGGCACCTGGTGGAACTAGCATGGTTGAGGATGGGTACCACTCCCAGGATAAACTCTAATTTTCAGGGGGTTTATAAATCAGCTGTTTCAAATTACATCTGAATGAGACTTGAAAAATTATATACAAGCTGTCACTCCAGATGTGAACTATTTTACCAAGAAGAAAATGGAAATAAAGAGAAGCTCTCACAATTGAAGCCACTTCAATTCAAAGTCTGTTTATGGACCACCCAGGACCCTAAAGAAATTTTAAAAGACACTTTAAAGCAAACTATTATTTGTTATATTCTCCATAAAGAACAAAAGTCTTTAATTCAAGAAAGGGTTTTCCTGACAGTTGTTTAAATCTTTATATGATTATAATTTGATCTTTTAAAAAAGTAAACAAAAAAATGACAAAATTGTAAAGGTCTAGCATATAGTTTTTCTGTATGGTTGATAAAGTTAGACTGGGCGGCAGGAAAAGCTGAGTTCAAGTCCCATCTTGAACAAGTACTAGACATGTGACCCTGAGCAAGTCACTTAACCTGGTTATCTAAGTCTCTTCATTGATAACATGAGAGGGATGCCACTAAGGTGGATCTAAAGGATTCTATTATTATTCTGACCTCCATATTTAAAAAAATACTTTGTTGGCCTTTTATTAAAAATGTTTACTGATGATAATACTGATGATAACAATAGCTTGCACATAGCTTTTTTAGGTTTGCAAAGTGCTTTAAAAATATTATCCCATTTGATCCTCACAACAGTCCTGTGATATAGGTCCTCATTTATCATCCCCATTTCACAGAGGAGAAAACAGGCAGACAGATTGAATGACTTTCTAAAAGTGTTTGAGGTCATATTTGGACTCAAGTTTCCCAGCTTCAGGTCCTGGATTTTATCCACTATGCCACTGAGCTACCTCATGATAAAGATGAAGCTGCTGCAGCTATTAATAATAGGTAAATAATATGTAGGGCACATTGTATTAGGTCTTAAGCATCAGACATCTAATTTCCCGGTCCAATCCCATAAATACTTATTAAGCATTTATTAAATGTTAGGCACAGTGCTGGGCACTGAAAACACAAAGGTGGAGAGGGAGAAAAGAAAGAGAAGGGAGGGGGATAGTTTCTGTAGTCATAAAATTTCTGTTTTGCTGGAGGAATAACATACAAATAAAAACAAAATAATTTCAAATGAGAGTGCCAATAACTGTTGGGATGGGGGGAATTAGTTAAGCTAAACTAATAGGCTTCCCTTTCCTCCCCCCCAAAAGATAAAATGACTTTCAGACTTTCCTGTATCTAAATTTGTACTGTTACCAGTGGTATCTGTGAAGTGGACTAGTATATCTATGCTGAGAAATATTTCCACTGGATGCTTTGTGTCTGGCTGGTCTCATAAGAGTATTGACATGCTTGGACCCTAATAGGTGAGATGAGTACATAGTTAGGGCTCCTGGTCCCCACTGAGTACACTTCCCCATCATTTGAGCATCAGATGGTGACAGAGATTTTCTTAGTTTCAGCTTAGGTTTCTTTTGGGAGTAACAGAAACCCAGACAAAAACCAAAGGAGTGTAGATCGCTGCCTTTGAAACTGCATTTCTAGACAACATTTGTCTTTCTAATTAATAATTAATCATAGGGTGTTGTTTTTTTTTTAAGAGATTGTTCCAGTTGATAGCAGAGTATGCCTAAGGCAGGGACTTCTTTCAAACAGGCTAGAAAGGTTTACTTTGTAGTTCTTCAGCTTGGTATAGGGAAACCAAAGGGGATCTTTTCCAGGTTAAAGTCAAAATGTAACCATTTGATGAAGAAAATTCAGCAGCACATTCATTCCCACCCACCACTCAAATGCTGTTTTACAGACCATTCATCTTCAGAGGCAGGCTTTATCTGGCCTCTGGTCCAATACTTTTTACTGCAAAGCCAAAAAGAAATTAATAAAAGCAAGCAAATAGCTTCATGATAACAAGCCCAGTTTTTAATCAGTCCTTCATTACTGGTGGAGATGAACATTTGGGTAATTAGTGCTTCACACCCAAGGCCAAATCAAGGATTTAGACACTTTTGATATTGTTCTTTTTTTTTCTTCCCATACTGAGCAAGTTTAATAAGAATTTATCTGTAAAGGAACCATATCCAGATGTTCCAAATATATATGTGTGTGTATATATATATATACATATATATTTAAATCAAAGCCATCAGCATAAAACATAGCAATCTCAACCACTGTGGAGAGTCAACCCGGATGTAAGAGATAAAGGAAAGTAACAAGATTGGAGGCCTAGGACCTTATTTCAAATCCCTTTAACTTAAACTCTCTTAGTCTCATTGTTCTCATGTGTCAAAGGAGGATATTGGTCTGGGTGACCTTTGAAGTCCTTTCTGGATGTATATTTATGATTCTATAACTGGGGAGTAGGGGGAGAAGGGAATTACTATTTAGAATCCATTTAGTCATTTTAGAATTTCCCCCAGGGCCACATACTTAGACCCAGGGTTAAACCTCAATAAAAGGAGATGTCAATGGACAGTTTCCCAGTGGCTTGTGATTCAGACTTTAGTATTTTTATTTGGGGATGTGGGGAGGAGAGGAGGATGAGGATGAGGTTAGGGAAGGATCAAGCAACAATGGATGGCCAGAACCTACGGAAACTCTTAGGTCTAACATCCAGGGGATTTCCTCAGTCTCCAGTGCAGGGGTCATTTCTTTGATCCCAATATGGGTATAAAGCAGTAGGCTGAATTTTAAGTATTTGGAAGCCAAAAGAAAATTCCCCTTGCCTTAACACTTGCACAGACAGGTTTTTCCCCTTTGTCTTTTATCTTCTCACAATTGGTTAGGTCAAAGGGTGAGATTAATCTGTCCTGGCCTTTCCAATCCATTTCCCCTTTTAAAACTAGATTACACCTGGCCCCAGAGGTTTGAGAGAGAGAGAGAGGCAGAAAACAGAGAGATGTTCCCATACATGGCTGCAATCTGGCATGACTCAAGCTGCTTTTTTTGGATCAGGTTGTCTTTTGTTTTGGGTGGGGTGTGCACTTGTGTTTGGACAATTCTCTACCCATGAGAATCCAGGGCCAGAGTCCTCCTGCCATTGAGCCCCTGGGACACTTCTGAATATACCTGGCTTCAGAGGGCATACCCACTGGGATGAATAGACTCAGCCTAACTCCAACAAGCCTTATATGGAACTAGTCTTAACAAGCAGACGAAAAGGCTCTGATATAGAGAACGGTAGTCGGGCTGGCACAGAGCTCCCTAGGATTGGGCCCTAGCAATTCCTGGCAGCTGAATCAGATAGACACCTTGTGGCCAAGACTTGGGCTCAATTTAGAATACATGAGAACAACTTCCTCTCCTACTACTATTGTTTGTGAGCTGTGTCATCACCCTGATTTGTATTAGCGGACATCCATAACAGTACTTTCCTCTTGATAGCAATAGAATAACACGATTTATATTCTTATGCTGGTGTATGGGGACTGGGAGGAGGGGAATTTTCTTAATCTAACAAGCCACTCAAATAAGCAATCTATCAGTCAGAGAATGGGGCAATTTTTTTTTCCCCTAAATTCTCCTTCATGGCTTCTAAAGTCAGATCTTTGTTGTGGAGATTCTTCAATGGGGAGGTTTAACACCACTGAAAATTTATTTGTTAAAAAATTGTACATCTGTTATGATTTCCCCTGGCCAAAATATCATTCTTTATGGCAACAATCATTGCATGGTGCTTAAAGCTTTTCACCTCGGTGCCAGGAATCTCATATGGGATAATCCCATGACCTTGGAATCCAGCAGATACATTCCACATCTGTCTCGTCTGGGAAAGCCTGAACTGTTGGTTAATTTTCAGACATTTCCAGATCTTGTTTCCCACTCAGCTCCTCAAACAACAACAAAACAAAACAAAGCCCCTAAAATTCTTCCTTCCTTTTGATTGAATGAAGTATTTTTTAAAAATGTGTTTTTATTTTGGAAAGCAACTCTTTGAGGGGAAAATACCCTACAACCCCACTACACCAGGACTCAGGAGACCTGGGTTCAAGTCCTGCTTTCATTTAGTTATATATCCTTGGAGTAAAACAAAACAAGATTTTTAAAACCCCCAAACTTCTTAATTTCTATGTGCCTCAGTTTATCCTGTAAACATCTGTCAAAAAAAAAAAAGGAGGATTACCAAATTCCTAGTGTTGTTCTGAGGATTAAATGAGATTAAAGATGTGGAAATGCATTGAAAAATTCTTGAGAAACTACATTTCCATATAATCATGTATAAATCCATTTAATCATAATGTTTATTAGTTTTATAATGATGAGCAAGTCATTTAGCCTCCTTAAACCTGTTTCCTCAAGGGCAATAGTAATAGGTTTACTACTTCATAGTGTTATTGTAAGGAAGGAAATTTGTAAATGGGAAAGTGTTCTTTAAGTGAATTATGATTACTACTGTTATTCAGTGATATTTATTTCACTTATCTTAATTTGTTTCATTTTTTAGAATTTTTTTTAATTCTGAACTTAGCACCACCAAATGAAAGCATCACTTCCATAAGAATACGTTAAACAGAAAAAGATGATTGCACATGAAATTGCAAATCTCTTTTAAGTACAGCTCATTTTTTTTAAAAATGTAGAGTAAATTTAATATATAACTTTCAAAGATATCCTGTTTTTTTTCTTCCCTCTGTTCTTTTCTGTTTGTTTTTTTTTAATTCTTCAATAACCCCTTTTTCCCTTTATTTTTTGGGGGGGTTGGGTAACCCTCTTCAAACTCTTCTCCTTCTTCAAAAGCCCTCCCTCATTTATATTTATTTTCATGGTAAAGACTCTCACATACTAATATGAATTATGCCAACCATAACAATCATCAGCAATAATTTTAAAATGCTAAACTACAACTCAGAAAGCTATTCTAATTTAAATACCAAGAATGTTGTCATTCTTCATATGTAATAATTCATTCAACAAGTATTTATTAAGTGCTAAATGTAATAGTGCTGTGATAGGTATTAAAAGAGATATTAACACTGAGATAAGACATGGTTCCTGCCCTCATGAAACTTATTCTAGAAGAAGGATAAAGCACAAATTAAGAGAATTATAATTCCCAAGATTATAGGTTAAGTAGGAATTCAATAGATGAAGAAAGAAAGAGAAGACAGTTTGAATACAGGGATAATGGAAGCAGAGTTTCTATCACATGTAACAGTGTCCCTAGAGAATGAAACAGTTTATATCTGAAGAAAAAGGGAGAATAATGAGATTAAATTGATGATGAGGTTACTAATTCAATCAATAATACTTTGAATTTTTTTCCAGGGAGAAAAATGATCTTACTTATGGCACATATTTTGGGCATGTCAGGCTAGATTGTAGAAAGAATAGAAGATAATGAACTAGTTCCATTAGTTAGAACTATGCAGCTAACAATGACAAGGAAATGGGTTCAGTTAATGGTAGCTCCAACCAACTACTGATAATATTGAGAAACAAAAAAAAAAAAAGTCAAGGACTTTATTAGCCTTTGTATTCACCAGTTTGAATTAAAGGTTTTTTTTCCTTTCAGTCCAAAAATGATTGCAAGACTATTCATGCTGTATGGTTTATTATTTTTTTATTAAAGCTTTTTATTTACAGAACATGAGTGATTTTTCTACAGTGACCTTTGCAAAAAAATTTTTTGTTCCAAATTTTTCCCCTCCTTCCCCCTACCCCCAACCCTAGATGACAGGTAGTCTAATACATGTTAAATATGTTAAATTATATGACAAATCCAATATATGTATACATGCTGGGTGGTTTTATATGCTTATAAACCCTACTACTGTGAAAAACTGAGGATGGTGGATCTCCTGAATTCTGGTGTTCTGACCTACTGTATCGTAACCCAACTGGCTATATGTACCAAGTCTGGCACCAATATGGCGATCTCCTGATAGGGAAGGATAGTGGGGTGGAGCAGATTTGGAGAGAAGGGCTGCTAGATTGCCTGAAGGTTCAAATCGATATAAATTGTAAATGGAGTAGGTCAAAGGTCCCATGAAGATCAGTGAGCTACTGCACATCCTAGAGGTCCCTGGGATGACTCCAAAAGACAAAAAAATATGAGGTCTTTATCTGAAACATTTCCAACTAACAAGCCACATGCTGCTCCCTCTGGAAAAAGAAATAATCAATTCATAGAATTTTATAACTAGAAGACCCCTTGAATATCATCTAGTCCAATCCCTCACTTTCCAAAGGAGAAAACTGAGGCCCTAAGAAGTCATTGTAATGTACTTTGGGAGACTATTAATATTTATTTCTGTAATAATGCATCTACAGCCTTATTAGTCAAAAAACCTGGCCAGTCTGTCCTAATTTGGTAGGTGTTGGGATAGCCATGCATGTAAGCAGTTTCAACTGAAGGGAGGGAAATTAGATTGGATTTGAAAGTGGTATTTGAAGATGACCAAATGATTTTGTTTGAGAGTTCAGGCTATAAATCCTGTTTGCCACAGGACATGACATGTCGAATACAAAAGCAAACAGTTGTGAAATCTAAGCATAATTATTTTTTTTAAAAATGAGAAGGGAAAGAAATTGAAAAGTCACTCATGGAGTTTACAAGTAGAAGATTTTTATGCCTTTCCAACTGAGAAAGTATGGGAAGAATACTAACAATAAATATAGTTCTCAAGTGTGTTTTGAGTTCTCCCTACCTCCTCCTGCCCCAGGTTTCCTACAAATACATTTAGCTTTTGAAATATCACACTTCCCCCATTATACAAAAAAGCTCAAAAGCCACATTTATCAGCAGCATTTTCTTGCAAGCCAGAAAGCAGCATTGAAATGACTTGTTTTGCTGTCACTTTGGAAAAAGGACATTCATAAAATTAATTTGCAAGGAAAGGAGATAAATCCAATCTAACATCCCTAAGGCAATGCAGTGCTTAGTCGTGGTATGTGGAAGCTATCAATGTGGGAATGGACTTGAAAATTTCACTCCAGATCCATGGGAAAATGTCTCAATTTTATGGATAACCTGCTTCCAGTAATCCAGCTGCCACCAGTCCTGATCAGGACTGTAAGTTTCTCATGAAGAAGGAAATTCATAGAAAAGCAGAGCTTAAATGAAAAGTTGCAGAGAGAGAGTGCTAAGGCCAATCAAAGGATAGAATACCTATGAATAAGAGACGTCGTTTTTGAAACCTTAGCACTAAGCAACACATTTCCTTCAGCTCAAAATTTCTCTCCACCATCTTCTACTCCAAATCCTCTATCACTTTCCTGGACAGCACAATCAGTAAAGATATAAATTCTGACAAAGTTATGTAACATCTGGACAGTGAATATTGGCTACAGGAACTGACTCAATGGGCTTGGCAAATTCCTTCTGTTCTGACAACAACATATATATGTGTGTGTGTGTGTGTGTGTGTGTGTATGTATATATATGTGTATATGTATATTATATATATAATATATATATGACATGCACATATAATATATATAAAAGATAATCCACACCCTGAATTAGGTAAAATGAGTTCTCTTGTTAATCAGATGTCATCTCATGCGTTTTATCTATCTGACCAAGCCTTGGAACTTACTATGCCTGCTGCTCACTTTTAAGAACTACACCAAGATGTACCAAGTGGAAAGTCAGTCAACTAGCATTACTATGCACCTACTATGTTTTGAGTGCTGAGGATAGAAAGGGAAAAAAGAGTTCCTGCTCTTAAGATGCTCACAGTCTATACAAACAGCTATGTACAGGATAAATTGGAAGGAGTCTCTGAATGAAGGTACTAAGATTAAGGAGGACTAGGAAAGTTTTTGTTGTTTGTTGTTGTTGTTGTTATTGTTTTTGCAGAAGGTAGGACTTATACTGAGAATGAAGGAAGCCAGGAAGGCCAGAGGATGGAGATGAGAAAGGAAAGTTGCCAGTTTGGAATAAAAATGCTCAGTCAGGATATGGAGTGTTACATAGGAAAAGCAGCAAGGAGGACAGTGTCATTGGCTTACAGAATAAAGGGAAATAAGATACAAGACGACTGAAAAGATAGGAAAGGGATAGGTTATGAAGGAAGAACATTAGAACTGAAGTTGAAAGGCAAGAGGCCAATTCCAAGCTCTAATTAAGAAACCATGGGAAAATCATTTTCTTGGCTATGAAATGGGCATACAACTATGTTTCACAATTGGTTGTTGCAAGAAGAATGATTTTTAAATCTTAAAGCATAATAGAAATGGATTGTCAAGCTTAAAAAAAACATTTTCTTACCAAGCAATTATAAATCTCACAGTTATTTATCCAAATGCCTTCAAAACTTATGTGTTTTGTAAGCCAAGGGAAAAGACCTTTGACAGACACTGGCCAATTCTCTCTACATAGGTAGGGTCTTACTGGAGATGGATACAATGTAAAGAGAAAAATGCTAATTCTTGTGAGACAGCACAGCTGTTATGGACATCACTGACTTTCTAACCATGTGGTATTTCTATTCCTCTTTTTCCTTGGACTCCTAATAACAAGCATCAGGCCAGGAAAAGGGGTGCTTCTGCTTTGGCCTGCCAAGCATACTTTCCAAGACCTTTGGGGATCAGGTTTCAGAAGGATTGGCAAATCATGAACAGTTTCAAAGACAGCTGGTGTTAACCAACAGAAAGAGGCTTACCCTACAGTTTCCTCCCCTAGGAGGGAACATATCCTATAGAAAGGATCTCAGAAGGTCATGGTATTGGAACTCCAAAACAGAGCATGCATCTATCTTGTACCCTCCCTTCTCTTGGCTAACATTTCTTTTTAAGGTAGCTCTTTTTTCACTAGCCTTCCTTTCTGAATTATTCAAAAAGATGATTTGGACATAGAAACAATAGCATAAATTCTGGCTGGATATATGGCCCTGATGATTTGGTAAATTTCTGATGTTTTCTACAACCATTATCTGTAAGGTAGAGATGCTGAGTCACTGTGATTCTTTACTCTTATTAGTTCTTATTCAAAAATTAAACCAAATATGATGAAGAATAAAATCTGAAAAGCAGTGAGAGTAAAAAGATATCTGGAAGATCTTCCTCTCTAGAATCTATAAGTATTATTTCATGACTGAGAGACAGCCTGGTATAGTGGATAAAGCCTTGGCCTCAGAGTTGGAAGATGTGAGTTTAAGTTCCTTCATTGACACATTTTCGTTATAAAATCTTAGGCAAGTCACCGAACCTCTTAATTTCCCCTGAGCCACTCCAAAAGAGTTTTGTTGGGCTATAACTGATCTGATTTAGTAAAGGAGTTTTCCTCATCAGTTCCCTTATATCAATCAAATTACAAGTCTGAAACAAAAAAAACAAAAAACAAATTTCATATTTACCACCCTTAATCCCTGGATTTACATCGGGGGTGGGGGGAGAATGGAGGGAAGGATAAAATTTGAAACTCAAAACTTAAAACAAAGAATGTTTAAAAAAAATTACAATGGGGAGAAAAAAAATTTTTTTTTAAATTCTTGTATCTAGCTCAAAAGTCAATTGCTCATCACCCAGAAGAGATGAAAGATAGGATTTAAAAGGTGCAAAGGATATATACAAAAGTAATTATAGCAGCTTTTTTGTAGTGGTAAAATATTGGAAACTAAGAAGTGCCCATCAAATGGGGAATGGCCAAACAAGTTACAGCACAAGAATGCAATGAAATGTTATTATGCTGTGAGAAATGATGAAAGGGACAGTTTTAGAGAAACCTGGGAAAACATATGAACTGATGCAGAATGGTGGATAGAATCAAGAGAACAATTTATAAAGTAACAATATAGTAAAAAGAAATAACTGAAAATCTGAATATCTCTGATCAGTGTAATTAGCAATCATGACCTTAATATTATATCTTTTGGTTATGACTCATTCAAGAGAATGTCTTATTACTAACAATCCATATATATATATATATATATATATATCTTTCTTTTCCCCTTTCTTCTGTATTGGTCTTCATAAACAACAGGGCAGGCATACAATAAGCATGCAGCTGCTGAGTACCAGGTCACCTAGCAGAAAGTGGGAACTGAGCTGCTTAGTTTGCTCTGTGAAAGCACTTCAGGAACTTGCTGCAATAAGCCAGAAAGAAAGCAATGTTAAGCTGACCAGACCTCTCCAGTTCAAAGGTACAGTGTGGAACCATATTAAAGTGCCTTCAAGGGCAAATGAAAAGAAAAGAGGTGTTTTTTCTTAAACTGCTACTAATTCTCAAATAACATTTTTTCAGATTGTGACTCAAAAAGAATGCTACCCATCTCCTGAAAGAGAAGTGACAGTTAAGATAAAGAATGAAAAATATGCTTTTGGATATGAGTATGGGAATTTGTTTTGTTTTATTAATGCATATTCACTACAAGATTTTGTCTTTTCCTTTTTTTTTCCCCATTGGGGGAAATGGGAGAGAAAATAAACTTTATTCAACTGAAAAAAAATTAATTAAAAAAAAAAAGACACAAAAGGAAGAAGAGCAAAAGAACAAGAACAAGATTGAAGATGAGATGACATTTTAAAAGGCTTATCTAAGTTGGCCAGACCTATATGTATTTTAGTGAAGAACTTTTTTTCCTCTCCTGAAGAGTCACTAGTGAGAAAGAAAGGAATAGTTAACAAAACAATTTATTATAAAAATGTATAATCATACATCAGTGAAATGTTCTGTATAATCATAACTAAGCAAACATATCAACTGCTGACTGAAAATCATGACAAGATCTTGTCAATGCATCAGCATTAGGAAGCCAGAAAATTAAAAGATGGTGATGAAAGTTGTAAGTATAGTGTGCAACTACAATAAAACAAACAAAAAAAGTTTTTTTAAGTACTGAAATAAAGTATTGAGTTTTTTTTAAGTACTGAAATAAAGCTAGACCAAACTTGTAGTAGAAGAAGCCCCTATATATTTTTTCACTTTGAATGGCTTGCATCCTACAAATGGAATCATTGCAGTAAGATAATTTGCATGCCATAATAGGGACAATATTGAACATACCAACATTTCTCCAGAATCTTTGGCCATGAACACTACAAAAATCATAGAATGATAGGATCATAGATGTAGAGCTGCAAAGGGATCTTGGAAAAGGCATTAAGTCCAATACTTTTATTTTATAGATGAGAAAACTGAAGTTGGGATAGGTGAAGGACTAAGGTGAAGGACACAGCTATTAAGTGCCCAAAGCAAGATTAAAACACAGAGCCTTCAGAACTGAAGTTCAGCATTCTAACTAGTAAGCCACCTCTTACAGCTGCTACTAGAGCTATAAAGAATTCAGCTCCATATATACATTTTCCCCCAAGGTGACAGATATGGAAGATGTATTGGAATTCATTGGCCTGCATTCCAATGGATATCAGTTCCAATCATCAACAGTTAACCCACTGCAGGATAAGCCTGCATAATCAGAAAATATTTGACTACGGGAAGTGGAGTCATTTTCTACTTTAGCATAATCTATAAAGATTAATAAAAGCTATTTTAGAATTGAAATATATTTTAACTGGAAGCTAAATGGCAACTTTAAAAATCCAAATGCATAAAGTATAAAAAGTAACAATCCAAACTTAACACAATATTTGCTTCTGAAGGGTTTTATTTTTTCTCTTTCCTTACTAAAGGAAAGGCATAAAGTGCATAAAGACAAAAATACTATCTTTTATTAAACTATAGATTCACAAAAATTGTCTCTAACTTTACTAATGTCCAATAAATGATATAACTGTGTACCTTTGTACTGATGATCCCTCAGCCCTAGAATGGTCTTGCTCCTCATGATGGCACCTCTCAAAATTTCTGGCTTCCTTTAAAACTTAAAACTTAGTTCAAAACCCTTCTATATGAGGCCTTTCCTCATCTTTCCTACTTTCTAGTCCCTCATTACCAAAATACCTTTTTTTTCATTTGAATATAGTTTACATATATATGTATGTATGTCTCTCTATATGTCTCCCGCCCTAGAGTGTAAGGTTCTCAAAGGCAGAGATTGTTTCATTTTTATCTTTGTATTCCCAGGGCCTAAAAGAGCCCAATAATGGTTATTAATAAATGAATAAATGAAATCCCTAAAAAGAATAATTCATGAGTCAAATTTCTCACCTTTATTCAATTCTATTTTTTAGTGTACACAGGCTTCCCTTAACCCTGAAAACATTGTAAGCACACCTATAGGAAACAGATCTGCTAAACTGGAGACCACAATAAAGGCGGTCACCTGGTGGCAGTCATCTGAATTGCAGGCATAGTATCTAGTAGAAGTAAAATGTCTCAAACATAAAACCTATGAAGTCATAGAAATATCACAGTTCAAAACACCTGTTTGAAACCCAGTAATGAGAAGTTTAGAGCTATATTTACTTTCATGGAGTCAGTGACATTTTTAGTAACCACTAATAAAACAGTTTTCAAGGAAACTAATTTCTGTGAACTACAGTAGTGTGACCGTGACTTTGTAAATTTGGTTGATCATAAAGAGGGGAAATATATATTTTCAAGGGGACTTAACTGTATTTGAAGTAAAGGTATGGCTTTTAGTTGTGCCATAAAATATATTAGGTTACATTCCAACAGTAGAAATAATGAGTGTGAAGTATTTGTTCTTTCAGGGGTTACGCTGTCTGTATGCATACATACCAGTGGTGAGTAGATATTTAAGCCACAAATTCAAAAGATTTTTTTAAAAAATTGCACATTGAACTACTTTTGCTTAGAGGTCTTTTATAATAATGATAATAATTTTTTATTACCACCTCAATGCCTTATCTGGTCTTACTACTACCTCCAGGACAATCTCCTCTGCTGCCCCTTCAATTTATGGTATTGTAGAAAGATTTGAAGCTGATACTCTTTTCAGCCTGGATTTTCTGACTCTACCACTTACTAAACGCCTTAGGCAAATGGTTTTAACCTTTTCAAGCCTCAGTTTCTTTATCTGTCAAATGACAAAGATACCTCCATCAAGTCTACCCTCTGGGTGGTTGAGAGGAACAGATTATAGATGTTTGTGAATTGTGTTTTGAAAATTAGAAAATGCTATACAAGTATAAGAAATTATTGTAAATATCAGTTTTAGTTAGAGATTAGTGGTGTAGTGAATAGAAAGATAGCCTTGGAGTTAGAAACTTCTGACACATATTAGACCAATGACATTATAGATGTGATTTTTTTTTTTAATTACTTTTAGTATTCTAGGCCATTGGCCTAGCTGAGAGAAGGCTCTGGGTTTTAATAATAGAAGACTGCATAACTTTCTCTACTGTCCAAGAAGAGTTATTTATGCCCTTTTATTGAAAATATAGGATCTCTGAGTGGTTTCATGTCATTTAATGTTAAGATTCACTCAAAGAAGCCTATGCCCTTCGTTGTAATTTTCTATTTTGGGATAATGTTTCATAAGAAGGATGGTTTCATTCTTGGTAATTGTATTCTGAGTCTTCCAATATGATATCTGACACATAGTAGGTGTTTAATTAATGCTTGTTAACTGATGAATTAACAATATCATTTATTTGCCATATGAATGTCTTACACATTATCTCATGTGATCTTCACAACCACCCTAAGTCACAGCTCTTTTCACTGCTGTCAGTGAGTGGCTGGGGCAAAGAATTTTGACTCTGAGTCATAGCTGAGCCAGGAAGTTCACTTCCAGCAAAAATGATGAGGAGGAAGGTGGGGAAAATGAGTCAAATGAGAATGGTACTCTGGATTTAGTTTGTAGGTGGAGGAAGAAATACCCTACAATTATTTATCAATTTACAAGGCTCTAGTCAAAGAGCCAAAGGAAATATAACATAATTGGGAGAAATTTGTGGAGTTGTAGAAATTTTTAAAAAATGATTGCCCAAAGATTGCTGTATGTTTTTCAAATTGGCCTTCCCCATTCAGACTTAAGTAGTCTAAACCATTACTAATTCCTGTTTGATATAAGAAAAGCAAATATTAATAACTTCATTTGACAAGTGAAAGACATAGGGCTCAGGAAGACTATGTTACTTGTCCAAAGTTACAAAGAAATAGGTGGCAAAATTTTCACACTCTCTATTGATGTTTGCTTGCATTATGTTTTCCTTCTCAGGTTTTTTTTTTCCTGTATAGAAAGATAACTTTATATATATATATATATATATATATATATATATATGTATTTGATCTGTCAAATATTTTAATATAATTACCATGTATTAGACTTCCTGCCATCTAGGGGAGGGGATAAGGGGTAGGAGGGAAAAATTTGTAACAGAAAGCTTTGCAAGGGTCAATGTTGAAAAATTACCTATGCATATGTTTTGCAAATAAAAAGCTTTAATAAGAAAAAAAAAAAAGAAAAGAAATAGGTGGCAAAGCCTGCACAATAATCAACATTGTCTTATCCTTTGTATTCTAACACATTATTGTTATTGTTTTGTCCTTCATTCTGGAAAAGAACCATGACAAGGAAGTGATGCCATGATGTGCAAGTAAATTGCACTGAAGTAAGGGAGGACTACGCAAAATTACCTGCCCCACTTTCTCCTCCGGAGTCACTATCTAAGTACATAAAAGAGTGTAGATAATGATTAGATGACAATGATAAAGTAATGAATGATGATACTTGAATGACTGAAATTACTTAATTCACAAATTTACTCAATAAATTCATTCCTGATATAGAGCCTTGCACTTTTTTCTTTTTGAGGGGTTAGGGAGGTAGTATAGGGAGGCTGGGGGAGGGGAAACAGATTTGATTTCATTGGTATACATATACATATAAACACACACACAATCTATAGCCAGGTGAATGTAACTATCTGTTTATGTATGTATATATCTAGCTACCTCTCTGTCTATATATCTGGAACTCCCAGTTAAAAATCTTTCTGCCAATGCAGGTTGTCACTTATTCTGCAATTTATACAGTTAAAAAGTTGCTTAGGCATTTCAACATTATTAACATGTCATGGACTTCCTGCCATCTAGGGGAGGGGAGGGGACTGGGGGTAAAATTTGTAATGGAAAGCTTTGTAAAGATCAATGCTGGGGAACTACCCATACATATGTTATACAAATAAAAAGCTTTAAAAAAAAAAAGTTGCTTAGGACACTCACACACTGAGAGATTGTGACTTGTGAAGGGTTACCCAGTCTGTATCTATCAGAGGTGAGTCTGAACCCAGGTCTTCCTGATTACAAGGCTAGCAATCTATCCACTAGGCAACCCTACATTTAGTGCCCTGTATGCAGTAGATGCTTAATAAATGTTCATTGAATTGAATGGAATTTATCTTATCCTATATATCTGTTGGTTTTTTTCTAGTTTTTAATTTAGTTGTCTGTACAACTCATCAATCTGCCCTTTCTCTTTTGTTGATGAAAGTGTTTGGTAATAGAAATATCCCCCTAAGAATTACTTTGGCTATATCCCCCAAATTTTTGATACTGAATACCTACTATATACAAGAAACAATACTGGGAGCCATGGGAGATATAAAGAATAATATGACAAAGTCTCTACCCTCACAGAACTTATAGTCTAGTAGGGGAGATAATATACACACATAATTAATTATAGAAAAAGATAGAATGAGAACATGCAAAAAAAGAAATATGGAGAATGTGTTCTTACATCAATTATTGTCAAATATTGTGGTAATGTCTATACACAGCCAGTGTTCATGATTTGGCAACATGGATCATTTGAAGAAAGGAATCAATGCTATGCAGAATATAAAGGGCAAAGAAAATGGTTTCCTTGGGAAATGTCTTCAAATGGCTATGCAGACACACCCTTTAAGAGACTATTTCCTAGCTTTATAAAAATATTTTGTGAGATAAAAATACAAGTCCCTTAAAAATTTAGAATAAAAACTTCAGAAATATTCAAAGTTAAATCATGGCCTTCTCCCTAAGTGGCAATTACAAAAACCCTGCCTTTCCCATAGTCTCTCCACAGGATTATTATATTTTTGGAGGAAATTCAAGGCATCAGCTTTCTGAGTTAACTCATTTCATATACTTGCTGAAAGGTGAGAAAAAACAAAACAAATTTTCTCCCTCCTCTAATTCTTACTTCATCTAGAAGCGAGGTACAAGTTTTCCATTTTGAACATACATAATTCTAATGAGAAATGTAATATTCCTAAGCTGTTTTTTTTTTCTTTCTTCTCCCTCTCCCAGGCCACATTACCCCACCAAAATAATTATAATAAATAATAATAATAACTATTATTATTATTATAAATGAATATCCAAACCTAAAAACATATAACATTTCTCAAGATTTTTCATGCTATATTTGCTCCCTACTCACCCACTCAATAAAATTTGAGTTTCCAATGGGCAGGAATATACAATTTTTAAAATCCTTGTAGCTCCATTACCTAGTACCATGTAGGTTCTTAATAAAATTTGAGGAATCTTCCGTCTTGTCTCTCTTTTCCTTCTTTCCTTTATTTTCCTCCTCCCAGAATTTCTTTAATTTTTTATTTTTTTAAAGCAGCTATTTATAGACTATTCTAGTAAGTTTAAGTTAATGTACTCTCCATGCATCCTAACTTCCCACTCACTCCCAGATCATTCTATTCCATACAATGGCCATTTCAAAATGTCTGCATATATCCAGCCAGGAAGTACAAACATTTGCAGTTGGCCCTTGATTATTTAGGAGCTAATGATCTAATCTGGGGATAATACAAAGCCATTGCCCCTTTTTTCTTCTCTTCTTTCATCCTTTTAGGTATTTCACTCTTCATTAGCACCACCAATTAGAGGGGAAGTAATGGAAGAAAAAAGAGAAAATTCCAGTATTCTCATGGTAACACGCCTTAGCATCCAGGAGGAAAGGTAAAACAAAAGCAATTTTTTTGGATTAGTAGAATTTCATGATACATAAAAAGCATCCATACATACATGAATGTATGTATAAATATATATGTATGTCTGTGCATACACAGACACATATAATTATGTTTTCAAGCCAATGTTTTCAAATGAAACCCAAAAGGTTGGGTATGGTGGATTCTTCAATATCTGTGATTTTTCTTTCTTCTCCAAGAATGTTGGTGCTGAATTTGGTTTTATTAGCCAAATCTCACATTTGGGTTACTAATTTTTTTGGTTTTCATCCATTTGTTTTCATTCATACTGAATCATCATTTTCAAAGTGCTTACTATGTACTATGTTGAGGAAGCTATAAAATCTGGATAAGATACTTCTTATTCATATGAAAATTAGATTTTGTGTTTTATACTAGAAACAGCTTAGTTATAAAACAAAATGTAATGTGACATAGAACCATCTCAGGTACCTTTCATAACTATGTCTTAAAGGGAGAATTTTTAATCAAAGGATAGAGGTGCTCACCCCAAAATAAATAAATAAATAAAGCCATGAAACTGTAAAGTTTTTATATGAATAAAATCAATGCAACTAGGATAAATAAGAAGGAGAGCTGTTGATCAGAAAAAAGATCTTTGAATTCAAATGTAATGGAAAGAAGACTTTATATGGAGGGGCATTTAAAGTGGTCTTTAAAGGATGGCTAGGGATTCATCAGATGAAGAGGAGGTCATTAGCAATAAAAGTAAGAAGATGAAAAAGTACAGGAGTATTATTGGAGATTAAAAAGTAGTTCACTTTGACTAAAGCATAGCACAATACAGTAGGAAATCTAGAGATATACCAGATGTAGAAGACTTGAATGCCAGACTAAGGAATGTGATTTTAATCCTGTAGGCAGTATGAAACCTTAGAAGATTTTTGAGCCAAGAAGTGACATGACCATATCTATGCATAAGAAAATGCTTCCAAACTGATTAAATATTGATACCCTTATATAATATGATTTTATTTTCCATTATTGAGTCTGGTACTTAAGCATATTTCAATAGGAAATAAAAGAATTTTAATTGCAGGAGTTGGAAAAGCTTTATACTTACATTCCCTTTCATCTGAAGGAGAAACATTTTTTTTTTTAGCATTGCTTAAGGTCAAAGATACAATGTGAATGAATTTAAGATTGTTTTTAATCTTTAAAAAACATAGGAAATAACAACTATAGGGATATTAATATATTTTAGATACTGTATAATTATGAAAATTGTCCAAATATTCAAAGTTTAAGATAGCTTGTTTCTCTTCCTTTTCTCCTCAATAATCACCTTCCCACCTCAAAGAAACTTCTGCTCAGAAGCCCCACTCTCCTGACTGGTGAATATAAAACTACTACTTTAAAAGGTGTCCTAGCCATATTTTGCTTCCTTCATGACTTGACTCTTGAGATGACTTTTTTTCCTCAAAACCACCTTCTCTCCCATAATCCGATTTCCAGTTCCCCTTAATCTGTGGTCTTTCTTCTTCAGAATATAAATTCTTTGAGTACATATCTTCCTTGTTTGTACTTGTATTCCCTATGTTTAGTATAGTGTCTAACACAGTAAGTGCTTGTTGAATGCTCTCTCTGTATCTCTGTGTCAATCTTTGTCTTTCTTTTCTCTTCTCCTCTTCCTCCTCTTCTCTCCTCTTTACACACACACACACTCTCTCTCTCTTTCTCTCCCTATTTCCCCCTCCACTCTCTAGCTGTCTCTCTCCTCTTTCTTTATTCCTCATCTTCCTCTTCTTCTCCTTCTCTGTTTCTCTCCTACCTCCTCCCCATCTCTGTCTTTGTCTCTTTTCTCTCTCCCTGTCTTCTCTCTCCTTTCTCTCTTCTTTCTCTATAGCTCTGTCGCTTGCTCTTTGTTTTTCTTTCTTCTCTTCTGTCTCCCTCTCTCTCTTTTTCTCCCTCTCTGCTTCTATTTCACTCCTCTCTTTATTCTCTCTGTCCCTATCTCTTTCCTCTCTGTTTCTTTCTCTCCATCCCTATCTCTTTTTGTCTCTGTGTCTGTCTCTCCCTCCTTCCTTCTCTCTTTCCCACTCTCAAAGAATACATATAAACCTGAAGCATAACACTTTAGAAGAACAAGAGTTAGTTCCAAATGCCTATCATTTAGACTTACTCCTTCATCTTCTAGATACAAAATAGCTAGTTACTAGAGGGTTTTCATTTTTTCCTACAGAAAGTCTCAAGCACCTCTTAAAGAGAAAAACGGGATTTTCATATCCATCAAATCCAGTGCGGAAAATTGGCAAGACGTACAAACAGTTACCAAAGGTTTCTTTCCCTTCTCCTGCCCCCTTCTCAGGACAGCTGCTGAGACTTGGACTGGTGGCAAGATAAGGATATGATATATTATTCTTTTAAGAAGTCATGTACTTTATTTTAACAACAACAACAAAACTATCCCTCTATCTTTGACAAGTATGAGTGTATGGTGTAGGGGACAAATATTAGATTAGAGAAAGACCTGGGTTCAAATTCCAGTTCTTCTATTTACTAATTAGCTATCTGACCATAAGCAAATCTTTTTTCCACTTTGGATGCCAGTTTCTTCATCTGTAATGGGGCAGTTAGGTGGTGCCATACTGGATAGAGCACCAGACCTGGAGTCAGGAAATCTCTCTTCCTGAGTTCAAATATGTCCTCAGACACTTATTAGCTCCATAATTCTGTGCAAGTAAAAGGGTAATCCTTTTTGCCTCAGTTTCTTCAACTGTAAAATGAGCTAAGAAATGGTGTTTGATCAGGAGATCACTACCATCCCTTCCATTTCTAGATCCTATTAGTTGCCATTTTCAAAGTTTTGCAGAAAAGGAGAATATAGATTCAAACCCATGATTTCATTAGTATAGGGAACTCCCAGGGAGGAAACATTAAGCACAAATCAACACTGCCGTGTATCTTATAGATTTAGAGGAATACCTTGGAACAATAAGAGCTTAGATGACTTGCTCAAGATCATACAGTCAAAGATAGGACTTGAGGCTGGTTTCTCTATCACATTTTCTATCTTCTTCTATACCACACTTCCTTATTATGTTTTACATTTTCACCTAAGATACTTAAGTTTGTCCAAGAATTAAAGAAATTTCTCCCTATATACATATTATATATGTGTATCATTTTGATTTTTTTTGGAGGAATTTGGGATTAGGTGACTTGCTCAGGTTTATATAACTAGTAAGCCTCTGGGGCTGGATTTAAACTAATATCCTCCTGACTCTAGGACTAGTGCTTCTATCTATTGCACTATCTAGCTACTCCTTTATGTGGAATTGAGTCTACTAGTAGTGTTCACAATTATCTGTTCTTCCTTCCGTACCATGTTTATGAGAGAAAGATTTGTTTCTATTACTTGTAAGAATACCTCTAAAATGCAGCCATCAAGCAAAAGACTTACCTCAGTAATGATGAAAAAGTCATCCCCTGGTTGTCCCTGAACCACAATTTTTTCTCCATCTTCAAACTGGACAGGCTCCAATGCATCAGCCACTGTCAGTCGTTCCCACTTATCCAGTGATTCTGAAGATTTAGAGACAATAAAACTTTCATGATGGAAATATCTGATTTGCTATGGAATTCAGTCACTAGGGATAATGGCAAAATGCTTCTTTTATAACTTTCAACAGTTGCAAAATTCAAAGGCAGGCTTTTTTTTCCACCTTTTTTTCTCAGAACATTCTCAGAAAACATGGAGAACATTAGCTCTGCAATGATTAATCTTTGCAGGGAGGAAAAAGTGAATAAAACTCAAGGATGCAAAAGTCGCAAAAAGTGAAGTTTCCAATTCTTTTGTACTCTTAAGGCCTAGACATTTTTTAATTAACTTGGATACTTGAAGCAAAGGGTTGGAACTTAGTATTTAGCGGTTAGATATGATTTAAAAGCAGGTAACTACTCTTAAGAATGAAATTAACTTTATTCAGATATTAAAAATGAAGATGGAATCTGTGCAACATTAAGTCAGTTCAGAAAAAATGCTACTTTTCATATTTTCAAAAGAAAAGGGCAGCATAAACATTTACATGCAATGAAATTACATCCAATTACTGTAGCTGCTGAATTCATTTGATTCCATTATTGAAGCAAATTTCTTAATTCCATTAATTTTATAATTAATTTAATTTCTGTAGTAGTGTCATATACACTAATTTATTTATTTTTTTAGTCCAGACTTGTGATTTCATCAGTGTTAGGGTATTCCTTCTCAGTGTAGAAATTTCTTTCACCAATTGAAATGGACAACTCACCTGTAATTTATATTCTTATAGAGTTAGGTTTAAGTGATCCACAGTTATGCAACTAATATGTGCTGGAGGCAGATTTTGAACCCAGACCTTCCTGAATTCAAGATTGGCTCTCTATCCACTGATGCCCAGGCTGCCTTTCTGAATAATAACGATATTTTTAACCTTTTAAAGTCAAAACAATTACTGTACTAATTTTAATCTTCTGGCAATGCTTTTAAAAATTCAGGATTGGGGCAGCTAGGTGGCGCAGTGGATAGAGCACCAGCCCTGAAGTCAGGAGTACCTAAGTTCAAATCTGGTCTCAGACACTTAATATTCCCTAGCTGTGTGACCCTGGGCAAGTCACTTAACCCTAATTGCCTCAGCAAAAAGAAAAAAAAAATTCAGGATAATTTCCCCACTCCCCACCCCTTCTCAACAAACTATCTCTCCTTATACTTTACACATTCCCTTTTCCTCTATCATTAAACCTACACCCCCTACACCTCCATGGAATAAACACAATCTGTTCTTTTATAAGAAAAAAGTAAATGCTTGATTAATTATCCAGTTTTCCTTTGAGGGCAAAGAAATTTTTATTCAACTCTGGCCTATACTTATTTGATGTCACTTATTTAGAGCAGCTGCTAAAAATAAAAGGTAAAGCAATATATTTAGAATTGGGTTAATCGGGGAATCTCTTCTTGCACTGTTGAGAGCTGGTAAAGAGCTTTCAAAAACCATACCATGGTGCATACAAGGAAAAGATGAACAGCTGGTTTCTGTTCAAGAATCTAAACAATTTTGTAGTTGTGCAAATGAGCAATGTCATTTAAATCAGGATTATTTTTTTTTAATGGGGATGGGGTAGCTACTTAACCAATTTATTTCTGTTGTGTACAAACAGTATCCGTAATTCTGAATTCTGAAGTACTCAATCATTCCCAAATTATGCAAGAACACCTTGAGAAAGATGTTCATTCAAAAGACATTTCAATTATTTAATTGCAAACTACCATCTGTATTTTTAGAGAAAAGACTTAAAAGAAATTGAACAAATCTACTATTTTTGGTGCAAAATTGTCTTATTTACCCTTAAAATTAAATAGCTATTTCTATGTTTGTAAAGACCCAAGTAGCTACACAGTTGAATTAACAAGTCTCATTTGCATAGAAAAGTCAAATAGGAAACAAAGGTGAAACTAGAGAACTTTATCACTTCCCAAATAAATCTTTGTATCAGAGATGGTATGATGCAATTACCAAAAAAGCAGAGGGTCTCATCAAATTTTTTTAGATGAATTTCTGAAATGTCAAATTAATCTGAGGTTTAAACATGGAGCTATCAGATGGGGTCTTTTTTTTTTTAATTTTCATTTTCAACACAAGTCAGAAGGACACTTCCAAATAACCAGTGTTTAAAGGCCAATAAAAATCTGCTATGTTTAGAAATCTCAGGACTAGATCATAGCCAACAATCTGAGGCTAAAGAAAATTCCATTTTTAATGAATGTTTTTAAAAAATACATTTTCAACATTTCAGCAATGAGGTGATACATAATAAAGGTAGGTATAGCTTAGTTAAGGAAAATTCCTTGGCATATTTAGCCTAATTGGCACTCTGAGTTTTGGAAGGCAAATCGTGTTCAAGTTTAAAGGAAGCCAAGGATAGAGGTGGGGAGGAAGGGAAGAAGCACTTATATTTGGCTTGAAATGAAGCACTGGTAAATTATTAATTTAATATGAAATTCAGCAAATTCACAACTCACATAATTGCTGATTTCCCAAAGAGGGACAGCCAGAAGTTCAATTATACCTCCAAGTTCCTTCTCTTCTCAGGGAGAGGGATTAATCTTTGTAACAACAACAACAAAAAAGCAAATTTTCTTTTTGTGAATGTTCTACCAAAACTTTAGAAGCAAAATGTATAAAATTAAGCATTTTAGAGTAAATCTTGAGTGTATATGCTCCTCACACAGAAGAGCTTTTCCTTCTATTGTCCAACATGGTCCACTTAATGGTCAGGCTTTTGTTCTCTCAAAGGTGATTGATCAGGGAACGATTTCCCTGAAGAGTTTGTTGTTTTTCCTACTAAAGGTCTTCAGGGACCCGTCCATATTTCGTGACTATTACATTAATCATAGATAAAACAAAATCCCAAGATATGAAGTTGAACAGATGTTTTAAGAATGTGTGACAGGAGTATAAAAGCTAAAAGACTTTAAAAAGAAATAAAAAAGGGGGGCTTCTGCCCACTTGGAACTTGAGCATTCACTAGTTTATTACACAAATGTATTCAGAGAGGACACAGTTGGTAAAGTGGAAAGGGTTACATGTCCCCAAATCAAGAGTGCTGGGTTCAAATCCCACCTCTTTGGGGCAGTTAGTTGGCACAGTGGATAGAGCAAGGGGCTGAAGTCAGGAGTACCTGAGTTCAAATGGGGTTTCAGGCATTTAATACTTACTAGCTGTATGACCCTGGGTAAATTACTTTAATCCCAATTGCCTCACATAAATAAAATAAATCCCAACTCTTCTGCTTATGAGCTGTGACTAAGTCATTTCACCAATTGGAGGCTCAGTTTCCTCATTTGTAAAATGAAGGGATTGGAGTAGATATTTTCTAAGATCCCTTCTACCTCCAGATTTATGATTCTCATCAAAGAGGGCTCTCCCTTTTCACTTGGAAGAACCTAGGAAACTGAAAACAATACTCTGTAATTACTACATTTAGTCATCTTTCTAAAATCCCCTTCTGCAAAGCAATTTGCTGTGACAAAGGATCAGTTAATGAAGGTGGAAAATTTTTTAGTTAAAAGAAAAGGAAAAGCTCACTTCTGGTCTAAGGAACCATCTCAAAAGAAGATGGAACATTAGAATAACGAGGAAATGGATTGGTTGTGCAAAACATCTGTTTATTGCAGAAATGTAGGACCAATGTGGTAGGCTAAGTTTCCACTTTGCATGAAATTTTATTTAGAATTTTAAAATTGGAAGCCTTTTTTACAGATTATCTAGACTAATGGGGTCAAATTGAAATAGAAAGGGCACTGAATATTGATTCCCAAACCACAAATTATCATTATCTATGTTGTATATTTTTATTTATTTTGTTAAACATTCCCCACTTCCATTTTAATCTGGTTTCAGATTTATCTGGCCTCTTGTGAGTTTGATACCTCTGGTTTGGGAAGCAACAACCTACTCTCATTTAGAGTCTGGATTAGTGTGACCCTAGGCAAGTCACTTAAACCCAATTGTCTCAGAAAAAAAAAAAAAAAGAAAGAAAGAAAGATAGAGTCTGGATTAATTCTCTCCCCCAAACTCTTACAACCAAAAATTTTTGACAACCCTGGAATTAATATATAGGAGATGGATACATAGGAAAGTATCACCTATATATTAGATCATTAAAGCAAACATACTGAAATGTATTTCACTCACAGTGTAATTACTACATAATACTATATGAAAAGAATCTCAAGATCACAGATATTAGGAGTCTGAGAAGTTATCTAGTTCAGTTTTATAATTAGGGAAACTGAGGTCTGAAGAACATGTGACTTTTCAAGATCACATAGGTAAAAAGAGGTGACAGAGATAAGATTTGAACCTACATTCTCTGACTCTCCTTCCAGTGAGTTTTCCACTACATCACATTAAGGGAAAGAAAAATGGTAGATAGGAGAGTACAAAAAGAGAACAATGAAAAGAATTGAAAAACTATCATCAAAGAAAATCAGAAACTATTGGAGGAGGGGAATCCTCTCCTATTTGCAAGCCAAAAAGCAAATTACTTTTAAATTTTGATACTCAAACTCATAATCAAATAATCTTTTGATACTTCTTTTTGGACAGAGTTAAGTGAACAAAAATGGCAGCCAGACGAGGATACAAGGAGTGATTTAGTCATTTAAAGATGAAGCTCAACTCAAGCGATTATGCATGACAGAGATTGGAATAAAAAAGGCAACTGACCCAAGATGGAGACTTTGCTCAGGAATTCCTCATACATCTTCCGTTTTCTTAGAGTGCTGCCCTGTTTAAAAGAAAAGAAAACAGAGATCTAAGGAGATAGGCCTTAGTATCTAATATTTAGACTTTTTGCTCTACAACATAGACAGTGAAAGTAGCCCAGGGCTCAGTTCTTCTGATCAAATTATGATCCTTTCACAATGAATTTTACGTACTACTTTTTAAGAGTATCACAAATTTTAATGCACAGAGTTTAGAATAATTTGTTATGTAGAGCATAAGTTCCTTGAGGGTAGGGATTATTTCATTTTTGTTTTTGAAACCCCAGCACTTACTAAATTAAGTGATCCAGTTTTGTTAGAATTTTAAAAGCATCATCATTCCCAAAAGAAAGGCAAAATATTTTCATGTACAAATTAGGAATTTGGATACTAGGCTCCATTCTACCAATGAGCATGGTTTTGGACAAGTCCTTTACCATAGTTTTTTTCCTTCTATACAAAAGAAAGAACTAAGGACTAGCTCCCCAAAGTCATGAAACATTGCTGATTATATGACATGGCCTTACATCAGTAGTGTTCGATTGTTTTAACATGAGGATTCATCGAAAAAAATTTTTTTTACCAACCTTCCCATGATTGCAGTTCTATTATTTGAGAAAATATCCAAGGACAAATCTGACTCTGAATTCAATAATGCTTTTAAAGGAATTTATATTTTCCTAATCATAACAGCATCCACATACATTTTAAAACTAGTCATGAACATATATATGTGTGTGTGTATATATATATATATACATATATATATATATATGTGCGAGACATATTATTTGTTCAGTCTGCAAAAGGTGTGTTTCCTTATTTATTATCTGGAGTCACACTGCATATTTTATAAGCTCTAAATAAAGATCAAAATAACAAAATGACAATGTTTAGTTTATATATGGATTTGAGGACCCTTAGCAATAACTCAGCCCATATTAGCAACAACTCAACTGCCTTACATAAATATTATTTTCTTACATAAAATGCCCCTTTAGTCTTTTATGATCCACTTAACTGTTAGTGCCCCATTCCTTAAATTACTTCATTTATTTTGTGTTCATTCTGCATATGATTATATGTGTACATGTTGTCTTCCCTAATACAATATAAGCTCTTGGAAGGCAGGACTATTTCATTTCTGTTTTTATATCTCCAGTGCCTACCACACAATGGAATTTAATAAATGCTAACTGATAAACTTAATAATAAAAGAAAGAGGTTTTCAAATCTACCTCTCTTATCCCAGTCTTTCTGCTGACCTCCAACTTCATTTCAGACATCTTGAACTGCAAGCCCAGTAGATATTTTAAATTCATTATGTCCAAAACAGAACTCATTTTCTTTCTCCATAAATCCCTCCACCTCCTACTTTCCCTGTTACTATATAGGGCAGTGCCATCTTCCTAGTCCCTCAGGCTCACAACCTAAAAGTCATCCTGGATTCCTACCTATCTCTTACCTCCCATCCAAGCCTGTCAATTTCACTTTGGCAACATCTCTCAAATATGTCCCTTTCTCTCTTCAGTCAATGGCACCCCTCTAATACAGGTCTTCATCATCTCACTACTTGATTACTGCAATATCCTCCTAGTGGATCTTCCTGCCTCAAGTCTTTCTTTCCTCACAAAAAATAATAAATGTTGGAGGATATGTGGGAAAACTGGGACACTAACGCATTGTTGGTAGAGTTGTGAAATGATCCAACTATTCTGGAGAGCAATTTGTAACTATGCTCAATGGGCTATAAAACTGCACACCTTTTGTTCAGAAGTGTTTCTATGTCTATGTCTCTATACCCAAAGGAATCATAAAAAAGGGAAAAGAACCCATATGTGCAAAAATGTTTTTAACAGCCCTTTTTTGTTGTGGCCCTTTTGTTCAACTGGAAGTTGAGTATATGACATATATATATATATATATATATATATATATATATATATATATATATATATATAT
>JAJPUD010013622.1:0-22590 GCA_023553655.1 Myrmecobius fasciatus
AGAAGAAGGTCAAATGGATATGTGATTTAGATATAAAGGGTGATAGCATAAACAGATTGGGGAACACAGAAAAAATACCTATCTGACCTATGGATGTGGGATGAGTTAAAGACAAATAAGAAATACAGAATGATTGGAGACAAATGGATAATTTAGATTAATTGAAATTACAAATTTTGTGCACAAGCCAAGATAGCAAAAATTAGAAGAAAAGAAGGAAAGTGGGAAAGTTCTCTCCCCCCCCCCTCGGAATGTTTCTTTGATTAAAGCCACATTTTTTTTCAAATGTATAAGGAACTGAGCCAAATTTATTATATATATATATATATACATACATATATGTATGTATATATATATGTATGTGTATATATATATGTATATATATATATATATATATATTAACCGACAGATAAATGGTCAAAGACTATGAACAGGAAGTTTTCAGATGATCAAAAATTGATTGAAAACCAAACACATAATGAATCCAACGTGTTTCTGTCAGTTCTTGTCCATGTTGCATAGCACAACTTCACTGAAGCCTTGATTCTGAACATACAACATGCATACTTTTCACTGTGAATGCACAAATGCTGTCAAACCTCTCAGCTCAAATTTGAGACGGAGTATTTAGAAATTTCTGTTGAAAAGGGCTTGTGAGTGGAAAAAGTTTAAGAAATGCTGTTCTACTATACTGATCTGATTTTGCTTGTATAGTTGGCTAATGAAACTACTGTCATTTTGAAAACTCTAATGTTCCTCAAACTTATTTTTCACAGATTAACTTCTAATTTCTTCTCTATATAACCCTCATATTCAATGTTCCTTCTTTGAAACTCTTGTGTGAATAATAGTCATGTACTGTCCAAAGATATGTCCAATTCCCTTTTAACTAATTATGACTTTAACATGTAGTTAGACATTTCCCAAGGGCTTGATATTTCCTCTTTAGTTAGTGCCTTTGAGTTTCTTACTTATTATAAAATTATATCAGACATAATATGTCTTTTCAAATTGATCAGGAAATATATCAACCAGATGGGCAGATACAGACTTCTGAAAATACCTGATAGCAAGGTTTCTATAGTAATATCCCTAGGATCTAGATATGAATTTGACTAAATAATTATGGGGTAAAAGGGCTAAAAGTTTCACCTATCCCAGAAGGGCTTTGCTTTTTTTCCAATCTGAGTGCTTCCTGAACATTCCTTTTTATCTCTTTCTTCATTTGTGATTTAGGATCAAGTTCCCATCAGGCAAATGATTGCATTCTGTACCCAACATATACCTCTTTAGGGAAGGCCTACTTAACAAGTTTAAAATTACTAATGAGTGATGCTATAAATGTTTCACTTAGTTGATTATTAGTGCTAATTAAGATTAATTGGAGAAAAAGTCAGTGAAAATTATAAATTATAGATAGATGTTAAAAAAAAAGGTTTTTCTCATGCTGAAGGACATATTGTGACTACTTAAAGCATATTAACAAGTTATTGCCCTGGTAGAGGTTCATCTTAAAGTAGAAACATGAATGGTATTCACAGTTAAAATAACAAATCACTAGAATTAGCATTTGTACCTGTTAACACCTATTACTTGCATAGCATTTCCATGTTTTCTTAAATGCTTGAAAACAGTTCTTTTCCTTAAGCAGGTAAACTATCATATGTAAATTCTCATTTGTTTATTTGCATTTATTTTTCTGAGCTGAACAATTGCTTCTTTGACAATGATTAGTGATAAATAATAAATTTCAGTCTTACCTGAATCATCAGAAATTACAAAATTTTAAAGCTCTACTTAGTGAAAATTTGCTTCTCTATACGATTAGTAAATATAGTTGAAGGAAAATGATGGCATTTACAAAAAGCAAAACAAAACAAAAATAACTTTCTTTTCAATGTTAAAGAATATCTTTAGGAGTAAAATAATTTTATTTCTAAAAATCTTTAAATAAATTCTTGATGGTAGCAATTAGAGTAGAATCATTCATTTTAACATGCTTGGAATAGCAGAGAAAACACTACCTCTTTAATCAAAAAACCTGGTTTCAAATCCTGCCTTTGACCCTTATTGATCTTTAAGTCATTTTACTGTAAAAATGTCAAAGTAAGGATAAGGGTGTATTAGGCACAGGGGAGGGAGAGAGCAATGCAAGTATATAGGAGAAAATATTTATTCTAGGCATAAATATAATCTATACTTCTCTTTACTCCATTGTTTAACTCAAATAGGAATCTTTTTTAAAAAAAATGACATCATATATTCTACCAGTGAGGAGCTTACACATCAGCTTAATTGACATTAGCATATTTAAGAAACATAGCTGATTATTCATTATTCTCCCACATACATACATACATATATTGAAGGAAGTTAAAGGATATTTTTCTCCATTCCTCCAAATATCATCAACAACTGATGGTGATAATAATAATGTCAGGTATCTTTTCGAATTAAGGTTTTCTATTGTGTTTTATTCTTCTTAACTTGGATAAAATGTGGGCTTAGAATTCTCTTGTTCTAGTTCACATATACCTACAAACAAATGGTAAAGATATTGACTATCTCCTTCTATACACTTATCAAAGGCATTATTAGATTTTGCTGGATTATATACACAAGGAAAATAATTATTCTAGTTTTTTTAAAGAAATCAGATTAATTCTATTTGCAAGAAAACAAAAAAAATATTTTGCACATATATGCATGTGTAAAAAGATCACATGGCCATGAATTTATGTTTAAAATGATCATATACCTAAAACAATCAGCAAGTATTTCCAAAGCATCAAAAGAGAGTGTGGTACAATGGATAGAAAGTTATATGTAGAGTGAGAAAATAAAATCAAAACATAAAACATTTATTATGTATCTTCTTCTTCAGATATATCTTGCCTGTTTGTGACCCTAGGTGAGTCATTCAACTTTTCACTGTTCCAGGTGATTCTGCAGGATTAAAGGTTTTTGAGAAATTGATCTTTTATATTTCTTCACCAGAAGTTTACTAGAACAATAAAGTTATTTTTCCCTCTGTTATTCCAAATATCACCAACAACTGATGATGATAATAATAATGACAGATACATTTCAGAACTAATATTTTTCATTGTGTTCTATGCTTATTAAACTTTTTTTAATGTGGGCTTAGAATTCTTTGTTGTTCTAGCTCACAATATGCCTCCAGATAAGGGTATTAACTATCTCCTTCTATTCAATTAATTCCCATCATTCTTAGATGCCTTGAAGTGAAAGAAGTTATGTATCTATGGGAGAAAATAGCACTGCTGCATTGGATTAATCAGCAGGTATTATAGTATAATAGATGAAAATGTTTATATACTCATCTCCACCCACTCCTACTTTTATTTCTGTCACATGAATATCTATCTATCTACCTGATAGTTCATTTGTATTCAATATAACCTGTCCTCTGGATACGCATATTCTTGAAATTTCTCCCAAACAATGGTATACAAATAAATGTTTAATTGGCTCTCAAAAAACAAAAACAAAAAGTAATCTGGACACAAGCTTCAGTTTATCTGCATGATTAACATTTCTCTGTCACTTTCTTAACAATCAAGAGAATAAATCAAACCCTAATTCTAAAACTCCTGGCTTCTCTAGCTTTCCTCAAGACTAATCTCAAATCTAACTTTCTATAATAAGTTTCCCCTCATTGATTTCTTCATTTTCACATTATTCAATGCCTTCCTTCTGAAATTATCTCACACCTATCCTATAACATCTATTTATAGAGATACTGATAAATAGATTTATATATAGATGCCCATGTCTTATTTTTCATTGTCATATTTTTTTTGTGTAAATAGTTCAGAATTACATCAGTTTAATTGCTTACTCTACTCTTTTGTTATTATTTGCATAAATAATATTCATTTATGGTCTTTATTCTAATGAGTTAAAAATATACATACATACAGAGACACATTCTGAAGGATAATTCCCATATCAACAATGAACTTTTTTGCCAGTTATTAAAATATTATTTATTTGTCTTTGTTGTTATTGTTTTAGAGAGGGTGATTTGGGGCTTACTGATCAAGGGCCTATCAAAAACTTTTCAAAAGGAAAGTTAAGTATGATTTCTGTCTGATTGCCAAATCTTTGGCTTCTCTCATTCTCTTTCTACATCATGGATCATGGTTTTTCTTCCCCAGGCTAGCCTTTCCCCATGTTTATATTAGTTAAAACTTATCATAATATGGGTGGGGTAGGGTGCAGACATGACTTTCTGTGACCTCCTCTGACCTTCTTTCAAAGCAACAAAAGATTAAGCCAATGAACTGATTTTGGAGTCAAAGCTCCCCAAATACTTGAAGTACAACACATTCCCCAAAGAAGTTACCTTGGAGAAGATTTGGAGCAGGTCTGTTTCAGTTGGGCAGGGGGACAGTTTGCCAAGCAGCTCTGGGAGACAGGGCAGGAAGGTGGGCCTGGACTCAGAGGATGGCAATCTCTAAACACTTGGGAAGTTTCTGGGAGGCTCTTGGGCCACTCTGCCCTGGCTGTGGGCAGGTCTTTGACACATTTGGTACATTGTCAACCACTTATGACACTTGAACTGGCCTGATGCCCAGCACTGGAAGTCAATCAGCCAAACTGCCCCAAGGCAAATTAAAGCAGCTGCCCTTACTCTGCTTTAAACAGACCACAAAGTTTAAAAAAAAAAAGCTTGAGTAAAAAAACAAACAAAAAAAAGGATTCTTACCACAGACAGCTTTATGCAGACAGAGAAGAGCAGACCTCAGTTCCTGAGGCTCATAAAGGCAAAGCAACTCCAGAGGAAGCCACAAAGGGAGACAAGAGCTGGACCATATTTCACAAGGCTTTCCTGGAAGATAGCATAAAGAATCTCAAAAGAGAGTTAGAAGAAAAATGGGTAAATGAAATGTGATCATTGCAAGAAGGAATGGAAAAAAGCATATAATGCTCTACCAAAGAAATATGAAAAAAAAATAACCAAAAAACAAAACTGGAGAAAAGGAAAAAGTATGCAATGAACAAAATTTCAAATGGGCATTTATACAAGAAGCTAGAAAAGTAACTGCATAAAATAATACACTAAAAATTAGAATTGTAGAAATGGAAGTGAATGATCCAATAAGACTTCAAGAGTCAGTCAAACAAAAACAAAAAATAAATGAAAAATAGAAGAAAATATGAAATATCTACTAGGAAAAACAACTGACTTGGAAAACAGATGTAGGAGAAAAAATTTAAGGATTATTGGACTTCCTGAAAGCAATGATGAAAAATGAACCTAGACATTATCTTACAGGAAATCATGAAAGAAAACTGCCTTGATGTTTTAGAATCAGAAGGTAAAGTAGCCATCAAAAGAATTCACCCATCACCACCTCAAAGAGACCCCAACATTAAAACCCCAAGGAATATCATGGCTAAACTTCAGAACTATTGCACCAAGGAAAAGATACTGCAAGCAGCCTGAAAGAAAAAATTCAAATACCGAGGAGCCACAATAGGATCACCCAAGATCTGGCAGCTTCCATGTTAAAGGATTGAATGGTCTGGAATCAGATATTCCAAAAAGGCAAAGGAACTTGGATTACACTCCAGAATAAGCTATCCAGGTAAAATTAACATCATCTTTCAGGGAAGAAGATGGACATTTAATGATATAGGTGAATTTCACCGATTTCTAATGAAAAGATTAGATATAAAGAAAAAAATTGACCTTCAAACACAGAACTCAAGAAAAGCATAAAAAAAGATAAAAGGGAATAACTCTTAAGAACTATATTTCTTACTTAGAGAAAGAATGCAGATATAATTGGATTTTATTTAGATAATATGAAAAAGAAACTAGAGGTAGAAAGGGGTTCATATTGGAAAGAAGAGGGAAAAGGAGGTAAAATAAGGGAAATTAAATCTCAAAAAGAGGGAAAGAAAACCTATTATAATTGTGGGAAATTACTCTCATCAGATTTGGCTCTGAGAGAATATCAGACATATTTGGTTTCACAGAGAAACTTGTCCCACTTTATAGGGAAGTGGGAGGGAAAGACTAATAGAAGGGAAAATAGAATTAGAGGAAAGGTGTAAAAAAAGGAAGAGGGGCTCTAAAGGGGAAGGGCTGTTTGAGGGAGGTTGTTATCAAAAGTAAAATATGGGGAAGGGGGAAGGGAGAAGGGAGAAAGGAAAGATAAAAACATAACTTTGGGTAAAGAAGATGGCAGGAAATACAGCATTAATTATTTTAACTATTAATGTGAATGGGATGAACTCTCCATTAAAACGGAAGGGGATAGCAGACTGGATTAAAAGCCAGAATCCTACAATATGTTGCTTACAAGAAACACATCTAAAGCATAGAGATACATACAGAGTGAAGATAAAGGGCTAGAAAAGAAGCTATTATGCTTTAGGTGAATAAAAAAAAAGCAGGGATAACAATCCTGATCTCAGATCAAGTAAAAACAAAGATAAATCTAATGAAAAGAGATAAAGAAGGAAACTACATTTTACTAAAGGATACCATAGAAAATGAAGCAATATAATACTAAACATATGTGTACCAAGTGGTATAGCATCCAAATTCATAGAGGAGAAGTTAAGAGAGATACTAGAAAAAATAGACAGCAAAACTATATTAGTTGGGGATCTCAACCTTGCTCTCTCAAAACTAGATAAATCAAACTACAAAATAAATAAGAAAGAAGTTAAGGAGGTAAACAAAATATTAGAAAAGTTAGATATGATAGATCTTTGGAGAAAATTGAATGGAGACAGAAAGGAGTTTACTTTTTTTCTCAGTACTTCATAGAACTTATACAAATAGTGAACATGTTTTAGGGTATAAAACCCTCAAAATCAAATGCAGAAAGGCAAAAATAGGAAATGGATATTTTTTCAGATCATGATGCAAAAAAAAAAACATGCAATATAAGGCCAGGAGAAAATAGACCAAAAATTAATTGGAAATTAAATAATTTAATCCTGGGGCAGCTAAGTGGTGCATTGGATAGAGCACCAGCCCTAAAATCAAGAAGACCTGAGTTCAAATTTGTTCTCAGACATGTAACACTTCCTACTTGTGTGACCCTTAACAAGTCACTTAACCCCAATTGCTACAGCAAACTAATAATAATAATAATAATAATAATAATAATATAATCCTAAAGAATGAAGAAGGAAACAGCAAGTCATAGACACAATCAATAATTTCATCCAGGAGAATGACAACAATGAGACAAAATACCAACATTTGTGAGATACAGCCAAAGCAGTTATAGGGGAAATTTAATATCTATAGATGCTTACTTGCATAAAATAGAGAAAAAGAAAATCAATGAATTGGGTTTACAACTAAAAAAGTTAGCAAAAGAACAAGTTAAAAACCCTCAATTAAATACCAAATTGGAAATTCTGAAAATAAAAGGAGAGATTAATAAAAGTTAAAATAAAACTGAAAAAAATTATTAAAAAACAATAAAATAGATAAACTTTTAGTTAATTTAACCAGAAAAAGGAAAGAAGAAAATAAAATTGTTAGTTTCAAAAATGAAAATGGAGAATTTTCCAACAATGAAGAGGAAATTGGAGAAATAATTAGGAATTACTTTGCCTAACTTTATGCCAATAAATCTGATAATCTAAAAGAAATGGAGGGATATCTACAAAAATATAGATTGTTCAGTTAACAGGAGATGAAATAAATTATTTAAATGACCTCATTTTAGAAAAAGAAATAGAAGAAGCTATTAATCAACCCCTAAGAAAAAATCTCCAGGGTCAGATGGATTTACATGTGAATTCTAGCAAACATTCAAAGAACAATTAATTCCAATAATATATAAACTATTTGAAAACATAGGGAAAGATGGTATTCTACCAAATTCCTTTTATGACATAGATATAGTACTGATAGCTAAACCAGGTAGGGTGAAAACAGAGACAGAAAATTATAGACCAATTTTCCTAATGAATATTGATGCAAAAATATTAAATAAAATATTAGCAACAAGATTACAGAAAGTCATCCCCAGTAGGGGGATGAACAAGTAGGATTTATACCAAGAATGCAATATTAGGAAATATTAGGAAAACTATCAGCAAAATTAACTATATTGATAACCAAACTTACAAAAATCATATGATTATCCCAATAGATGCAGAAAAAGCATTTGATAAAACCCAACACCCATTCCCATTAAAAACACTAGACAGTATAGGAATAAATGTACTTTTCTTTAAAATGATCAGTAGCATCTATTTAAAACCATCAGCAAGCATCATAGGTAATGGGGACAACCTAGAACCATTCCCAATAAGATCAGGAGTGAAACAAGGCTGCCCATAATCACCACTAATATTCAGTATTGTATTAGAAATGTTAGCTTTGGCAATAAGAGAAGAAAAAGAGATTAAAGGAATTAGAGGAGGTCATGAGGAAGTCAAATGATCACTCTTTGCAGATGACATGATGGTCTACTTAGAAAACCTTAGAGACTAAACTAAAAAAGTATTAGAAACAATTCACAGCTCTAGAAAAGTTACAGGATACAAAATAAATCCACATAAATCATCAGCATTTTTATATATTACCCACAAAGTTCAACAGCAAGAGATTAAAAAATCCATTTAAAATAACTGTTGAGAGTATAAAATATTTGGAAATATATCTGCCAAGAGAAAGTCAAAAACTATATGAACAAAACTAAGACACTTTCCACACAAATAAATTCAGACATAATCATGTGGAAAAATATCTAGTGCTCATGAGTAGGCTGAGAAAATTTAAGAAAAATGACAATACTACCTAAATTAATTTAATTATTTATTGCCATATCAATCAAACTCCCAAGAAGTTATTTTTTCATATTTAGAAAAAACAGTAGCAAAGTTCATCTGGAAGAAGAAGAAGTCAAGAATTTCAAGGGAATTAATGAAAAAAATCGATGAAATTGGCGTAACTGTGCCAGATCTAAAACCATATCAAAAAGCAGTGCTCATCAAAATAATTTAGTACTGGCTAAGAAACAGAATAGTTGATCAGTAGAATAGGATAGGATCACAGGAAAACTAGGCAATAACTCTAGCAATCTAATGTTTGACAAATCCAAAGACCCCAGCTTTTGGGATAAGAACTCACTATTAGAGAAAAACTTCTGAGAAAACTGGAAACTGATATGGAAGAAATTAGTGCTTGACTCACACCTAACATCACATACCAAGATAAAATCAAAATGGGTTCATGATTTAGACATGAAGAGTGATATTATAAGCAAATTAGAGGAACATAGGATACTTTACCTCCCAGACCTGTGGAGAAAGAAGGAATTTGTGTCCAAAGAATAACTGGAACTCTTAATTGAATACCAGATAGATAATTTTGATTACGCTAAGTTAAAGAGTTTTTGTACAAATAAAACTAATGCAGATAAGAATAGGAGGGAAGCAATAAACTGGGAAATCATCTTTACATTTAAGGGTTTCTAAAATATATAGAGAATTGTCTCATATTTATAAGAATTCAAGCCACTCTCCAATTCATAAATGGTCAAAGGATATGAACAGACAATTTTCAGATGAAGAAATTAAAACCATTTCTAGTCATATGAAAAGGGGCTCCAAATCACTATTGATCAGAGAAATGCAAATTAAGATAACTCTGAGTTACCTCTACATAACTGTCATATTGGCTAAAATGACTGGAAAAAGGTAATGACGAATGTTGGAGGGGATGTGGGAAAACTGGGATACTAATACATTGTTGGTGCAACTGTGAACAGATCCAGCCATTCTGGAGAGCAATTTGGAGCTATGCTGAAAAAGTTATCAAATTGTGCATACCCTTTGACCCAGCGGTGTTTCTACTGGGCCTATATCCCAAAGAGATCTTACAGGAGGGAAAGGGACCCACATGTGCAGAAATGTTTGTGGCAGGCCTTTTTGTAGTGGCTAGAAGCTGGAAACTGAATGGATGTCCATCAATTGGAAAATGGCTGAATAAATTATGGTATATGAATGTTATGGAATATTATTGTTCTGTAAGAAATGACCAGCAGAAAGTTTTCAAGAGGCCTGAAGAGACTTGCATGAACTGATACTAAGTGAAATGAGCAGAACCAGGAGATCATTATACACAGCAACAAGACTATATATGATGATTAATTTTGAAGGACATGGTTCTATTCAACAATGAGATGTTTCAAACCAGTGGCAATTGTTCAGTAATGAAGAAAGCCATATACACCCAGGGAGAGGCATGTGGGATCTAAGTGTGGACCACATCATAGTATTTTCATGCTCTTTGTTGATATTTGCTTGCATTTTGTTTTCCTTCTCAGGTTTTTTCCTTGTATATTCAATTTTTCTTGTACAGCAAGATAACTATAAATATGTATATATACTTTGGATTTGTCATATTTTTACATAGTTAACATTTATTGGACTACCTGCCATCTAGGGGAGGAGGTGGAGGGAAGGAGAGAAAAATTTGGAAGGCTTTGAAGGATCAATGTTGAAAAATTACCCATAAATATGTTTTCCAAAGAAAGAGCTTTAATAAAAAAAGAAAAAAAATTATAATTTGAACTGATTTAATTTATCATGTGCTTCACAGAACTTCTCTTTGTTGTTTTATCAGCCGCTGTCATTGGTTTACTAACTGCCATTGTTTTTCTCATAGTCTTTTTGTAAATATTTTAAATTATTGAATGCTTCAATACAGGATAATTAAATGTCATAAAATAATATTTTGTAATCTTTGTCTTTTGGAAAAAAGCCACTCTCAAATCCTTTTTCATCTTTTCAATGAATATTTGCTAACAATACTCTCACTGGATTACCACTCCCTTCTTGCCTCTGCTACCCTTTTAACAAGAATATCAAGGGAAATAGTACTCAGCTTCTTCAACAATAATAGCTCTCCTTTGTCAATGGACAATGAGAATCATTGGCTAAATTAAATTTATTGACAACCTAAAATAGTAAGATTTCAGCACCCTTTCTCTCCCGTCCCTCTTCTCCTTAGTTGCCACCATACAAACATCACTGTAAAAATGTAAAGATTTATAAGTTGCACAGATCTAAGGGTGATGTTATTGTTCTTGTTGTTCTTGTTCTTGTTGTGTTCTTTGTTTTATTTTGTTTTACAAGTTATCATTAACAACACAACAATAACAAAAGTCAAATATAAACTTCTTCACCAGGTGCACAGACTATTTATAATATGCTTCTTTGTTATCTTCAGAACACAGATTAAATCTGTTGCCAGCATCATGTTAGACATGTTTTCACCATGACATGACTTGACTATGCCTATATGTTGTTGTCATAGCCTTCAAGAAACTAGGGTCACCTCCATGTCATGGTGAGCCATTCTATAGAGGATACAAACATATATACATTGATGAATTGGTATATGTATATATATATGTATGTATACTTGCATATATATATATATATGCACACAAGTATGCTTATTAAAATATATTGGAAACGTTAAAAGAAGTTCCCCCTCTATTTGTTGATTCCTAGGCTATTAGTGAATGAATTCAATATTTAGACACAAGGGAGACCTAAATTAAAATTCTGCTCTTGACACATATTGGCTGTGTGACCTTTTGCAGATTTCTTAACCTTTCAGTGGACCATGCAATTCTTGCAGCTTACCCATTGTAGAGAAAGTATGAATTTGCATTGGAAGTAAAAGCTCCTCAAGTGACACAATCTTCATTGATGGAATCCATGACTAATTTTTTTAAAAAAGGAAAAAACAATCAACAATGACTGGGAAACACTTTACAAGAATGTTATATGTACTTGTTCTTTTAGTGGGTGTGGAGGGGACAGAAAGGCCAAACTATAGCTGAATTATCATCACACAATTAATTAAAATAAATTACCTATTTGTATCTTCCATTCATTGATAGCATCTGCACAATTTTTACATCATAATATATCCTATTTTGTAACTGAAATTTTTGAGTCAAATAACTTTTGAATGTTTCTTATAAATTTGATCATGTTTCTCTGGCTATGTCTAGAAATTTTCATTTTTAATTGATTATCTGAATTTAAAATGTACCCTGAATATTTCAATCTAGGTTTGTGCTGCTTCTTTTTTTGCTTTTTATTGGAAAAAAAGAAAAACTCTCTCAACTCTTTTCCACCACTAATTGACTACAGGAGTATGAAACTCTAATCACATACCTGATTGCTATTGCAAATCTTGGTCACCCAATTATAACAACATCTTTTGAAACAAATCAATAACTAATAAATCAGATGTGTTATTTATTTAATATGTAATCACTGATTTCATCTTTACCTTGGTAGTATATTGATTATGCAAAGGTTAGCTGTTATGTTGATTCAGTTTCATGGTCCCTTTCTTCTTTTGTTTAATAAGGTGACATTTGAGTGTATTTAGTTGTGAAGTGTGAGTTTGAACTCTTGGAAATCTTCATAGAGTCTTATTTTCTGATGTAGTGATGTAATGACTGTCATTCGTGTATAGTTTGACTTTTGATGATAATTAATAATTATGGCCTCATCTAGCACTTCTCTTTCTCTAAGACCTTTGCTGACATTAACACTTCTGACCTTTTTAATTTCATGGATTACAGCTAGAAATAGATGGTTATTAATGTTCACTCAAATCTGGAAGCTTGAATAATGTTTGGTTTCTCAACAGTATTCTGTAATTTTGCATTTTCTCTATTGAATATGACTTTAAATGGTGACATTTCAGTCAGTAATTTCACTTGTTTATCAAAATCTTTTCATTTATACAGAACAGCTGCCTAAGAGTGTATGTACTGTATTCCATGGTATAATAATTCTATTGAACAGGTCGATATGATGACAATTATAGATATGAGATTGACTATAATATACATATACTCAATTTATTATTTACACCAAGGATATCAACTTTTATTTTTATCTTAAAACTAAGGTAACAGTTCTCCTACCCCTACCTCAGCAGTAAAATATAAGGTCTTTGAGGATAGAGATTGATTTCTTTTGGACTTTGTGTCTTTAGTGCTAGAACAGTTTTTACACATGTTATAGCAACTAATAAACATTTCTTAAATTTATTAGAACTGCAAAATTTATCACTAGAATCAAGTCATAAATGCAGGACTTAGAATAAATATTTTCAAGCATTTATGGGGTGAACTAAGAACAATCAAAACTATGATATAGATATCTTAAAAATAGTTTTAAAATGAAAATTACCTTCACATTATTCATTTCAAAGAAAGGTGAACAAATCACAAAGCATATAGATATTTCTATTGACCCACACATCCTGATAGGCATGGTAGTACAGTGAGTAAGGCACTGAGAATGGAGAGAAGAAAAATAAGTTTAATTTTTGTTATTTTATTTCTTCCCAATTACACATAAAGACAATTTTCAAAATTCATTTTTGAAAGATTTTGAGCTCCTTCCCTCCTTTCTCTGACAAATTATCTGATAGAGATTACATCCAATTATATAAAACATTTCCATATTAGTTATATAGTAAAAGGAGAAACAGAACAAAAGGGGAAAAAAAAGAAAAAGAAAAGAAAAAGAAATTTGCTTTAATTTGTATTGAATCCAGTTTTTTTTTTCCCCTGGACATGAATAGCATTTTCATGAATCTTTCAAAAATGCCAGGAAGACTACAGTTAAAATATGACCCTAGACACTATGATTTTGGGCACCCAACTTCACTCTAAGTTCCTTATCTGAAAAATGAGAAGGTTAAAGTCCTTGATTCTCAGGTCCCTTCTGACTAAATCTCTGATACTACGATATCTTTCTTCCTTAATTTTCATAAAACTCCCACTCATTTCCTCCATGTCCCTTAATAACACCCTAGTTATTCATGAACCCCGGCCTTTTCCAGTTCTTTATATTTTTGTAGCTTGACCTACTAGTCTGGAATGGATTTCCTACAGGTCTCTACTAATTAAAAACTTACTCTGTCAAAGGTCAGCTGATTGTCATTTACTGAATACATTTCTAATCTCTCATCTCAACAATTGTTCGCATTCCAACTTGTTTCTATTGTTTGTCTTTCTCCTTGATTATTAACTCCTTGAACATAAGAGCATTGTGATTCCTTTATCTCCATATTTCCCAAATGTGTAGCACTGTATTCTATACTATGCTAGACAATTCCTTATAAAACTACTAATAAAAGCTTTTCCTTGTGTTAATCTCAACATTTCTTTCAATAGCTCTGTTATGGGCTTGTGGGCTAAATACAGAGTCTTATTTATTTGGCTTTATTTAGACACAATTAAAAAGAAGTGATGCTAGGCTAGGATGAATTTGAAGAAATGATAGTTGTCCCATACTTTCCATATATAAAGTATGCTTGAATCTAATCTTTTTCAGACTAGAAGAGCATCTGTGTTCATCATAAGAATAGATTATTTTTTAAACTCAGCAGTTTTCCTCTTCTTCTGAGAAATGCTGATTAGTAGAATGAAAATAAAACTACAGTTTTTCTCCTATGACCATAAGCTGTTGTTCTCTTATTAAAAACTAAAAGAGTGAATTGGATTTGTATGTATCATCCAAAATATGCCTATAGTAGTAATAATGATTTTGTTTTACTGATAATGTTCTAAATTTGGATAGGGCATTAGCCTTTTCAGAATGTTACATACTTATTATCTGATAGGAATCCAATGAAGAAAAAGGGTCAGCATATATCCCTGAATCTAATTGAAAGAGGTGTAAGTTTGCATCTAATTCAAAGTTTGTCAGACTGTGAGTCCCTACCCCATAAGAGTCATATAACTGAATGCGGAGGTCATGAACAATTTGGCAACAGTAAAAGGTTTCTGCAAGCGATGACCAAAAATTAATTCAAAATCAAATGTGAAGTGAATCTGAGAGGTTTCTGGCAGTTCTCTCCCATGTTACATCACTGTAGCCTTGGTTTTGAATACACTTTGCAGCTGCACAGACACTTCCAGAAACACCTAGTCAGACTTGAGATGAGACTAAGCAAAATTTTCTTTGGCGACAAGGGGTCTTGAGTGGAAAAAGTTTAAAGAGTCCTGATCTATTTCAATTTTTTTCATTTGTTTAAGGAAACTGAACCTCAAAGGGGAAAAGAAACTTGTTTAAGGTCACATCAGTACTAAGGGACAAAAACTACATGGAACAAGGTAAGAGTTTTTTGGCAGACCAGAGCTAATTGGAATTTGTATTGATCATGTATCTTCAAGATAATATTTGGTCAGGCAATTTTTACTAGATTAAGGTAAAATAAAAATCATAGCATTATAAAAACAGAAAAAAACAGATGTAAAAGAGTAGCAAGTTCCACTCATTTACAAGTTCTAACCCACTAAGACAGAAAAAGGACTCTGTCTTGGAGTCTAGTTTTCCCATCTGTAGCCACCCACCTACTTAAAGAAATAAAATGCATGAAATTACTATCTGACCATATATGGCAGCCCTTAAATAATGCAGAGAATTTCAGAGGTCAATGTCATTATTATAGTTAGATTCATAGGAAATAGGGAATCATGGAGAAGCTTTTGTAAGTTTTATAGTTGAGCTTTATAGACAAATCAATAAATAGAGTAGCTGTTCCAAGATCCTCTCTTAGATCAACCCTACATTGGCTATGTTCCTGAAAATAAACATGAAGTTTCTTCAATCTACAAACATTTATTACATTCTTGCTATATGTTTGCTGTTGAAATATAATCACAGAAATTAGTGGCTTGTTTCCTTAAGGAACTAATATTGTACATGGAAAATTTAACATGTAAACAGAAAAATGTAAAAATCCACATAGAAGAAAAATAAAATATATTTTGAAAAGATATCACATTTTCTCAAACCATCTTAAAGTGACTTAACATACACTATGACCTATGAAGAGTAGCAAGTAATCTAAACATAAAAGCAACCCTTGGTCTAAAGTGAGCTATACCCTTGGATCTCCTTTTGACTTTAGAAACAAAATGTCCCACATCTACATTTATCTTTACATACACTTTTTGTCAATCTGGACTCTGCTGGAAACAAAGCCACCTAACAATTCTAGCAGTCTTTGTTGAAAAATTTCTTTGATACACACCTACCCCATGTTTTGAGTCAGAATATTGATAAAACTAAGAAGAGGAACTAAAAATCTTTCCAAAGTCCTAAGACATAAGTCTGTGCTACGGAAAGTAAGCAAGTTGTGGTGTAGTCTCAGGACCATTTAGACTAATTTGCTCCCCAATAGATTGATCTAAGAAGCAACTGTGAGTGGTTTGGACAGAAAGACTATACAATAACTTTTTAAGATTTAGGAAAAGAGCTCCTGAAACCTAACAACACTTTCTTGCTGACTTCTTTAGCTTTCTTGCTGGTGACTTTTAGTTGCTTTCATCTTATTGAACTATTAACTGTCTTGAGAAAAAAGGTTTTACCTGATGTTATTGTAATATATTTGATTAATATAATATTCAATATATTTATTAAATGGTTGTTTGAACACCTCAACTATAAGGGATCCATTATATTAGATGCAAACACAGCCCACATAATAAATAGAAAATCTAGGCTTTTGGTTTTCAAAAGTCATCCAGAAGAATAAGTGGAATATAGGCCTAGGGAAGTGTTCATTTGTAAATTATAGAGATTTAAAAGTCTGGAGATTGAATTTTTAATATGCATGTTTTATTTAATAAAACTTTCAGTTTGATAATCTCTTTTGGGGATTTTGTTGTCAAACATCTCTTTTCAGCAGCCCTTACTCAAAGCCCAAAACAAGCATGGAGTTTTTTCCTCTTTTTTAAATGACTTTTGTCTCCTATCAGAAAGGAGCTTGCCAAACATCTGTGAGATGTTAATTCTATGTCCTTCCTCCTGTTTTTAGTTTCTGATGACCAGTCCTTAATCTAATTTCAAAAACAAACTGCTAATAAGTGTCCCAGACTGAATATAAACTGAGGCCTTTTTGGTTCCATGTCCAGCACTCTTTGCAATATACCATTTAGCTGCCATATAAATATTGGACACAACAAAGACAGATACATTAAAATGTTAAATCATTAAGTCCCTGTTCATGGCATCAATACAAAATATATTCAGCATAAGTTAAAAGTAATTTCTGAGATAGAGGACACTCACATTTCAGTTGAATCAGGAAAGTGATGATCAAAAAATATAAAACTATAGTATTTAAGCATTGAAATTAATTATTTCAAATAGGAATAGTTCCAAATGCTGTGTAATTAAACACTTCAGTGCTTAATGTTGTTTGTAATCTTTTTTAAAAAAGGATATCATTGAGTAGATTGCAACCATTTTTCAAACAAAGACTATTCAATTGGAAAGTGGAACTATTTCCCTTGCCCCTGAGGGATAACAGCTGGTACAATAATGGGATCATTATCACCTTTTTATAATAACACCTTATAGATAATGTGCTTGTGTCAGAACTGATGAACTTTAACAAAAGACCTATTTGGCTGACATTCCCAAATACATCATATCTTCAAATAATTCCAAGGCAAAAGAAACTGTGGCAAATAATTCTGTCTGGTAAACCAAAAAGCATGAAGTTATTAAGTAGAACAGGACATCCCATAATAAAAAATGATCTTAATGACCTCTGAGATCCCTTCCCAGTCTAAATCTAAGATCCCATGATCCTATGACATGGATTGGCTGAGTGCCTGTAAATTGAGGTCAAAGAAATGGAGAAATTCTCTATTTCTTCCCCCATGACTCAGGCACATGGCAGGAACTTAATTGAAATCTGATAAATCTTCCCAAGAAATATTTTTACATTATGACCTTAAAGAGCATTTTATAAATTGCACTTTTCAAACACAGGAAATCAAAAGACAAAGGAAGCAGTGAAAGAGAGGTCAGAAGAGTTCAATTCTGCTCCAAACTCTATTACTTCCCAGTAATGTAATACTAAACTATCACACCACTTCTTTGAAACTCAGTTTCGTCATCTCTAAATTGGGGATAATATCTACCTTTGTTGCCTCATAGTGTTCTTGCAGGATTCAAATGAGGAAAAATGCTTTCTAAATGATAAAAGAGTTCTAGAAATGTAAAGCACTATTATCTCTATTCTTCCTCCTTTCTGAGTTTAGTATTTCATATTCTTCTCCAGTGCTACTACGGATAACCTTGAATTTGACAGCAAAGACAGTGACTAAGGAACACTCCACATTACAAATGAGACTGCTCAAATTTTTTCCAAGCTATTACTTTTGATGATGATGATTCAAACTAGACAAAAAATAATGATGGCTACAAATCCTCTTTCAATTGCTATCAATGTCTGTCATTCTGACATTTCAGTAAATAGCTCAAAAAATAACTTATGTTGGAATTGGAGGTAAAATGTTAAATAAGGCAACAAGATTGAAATCTACTTCTTGTGACCTATGGATATAATTTGTGCTACCATAATTTATAGAAGTCATATTTTTAAGGGAATAGAATTGACTTCTTTGTACTTATAAGGTGTGACTTTCTACTTATTGGAATCCCATAGAGATTAGGTAAGGGTTATTGGAGTTAAAAGATTATCATAAGGCTATGCAATTTCACCAGGAATTTAAAAAATCATTAATAGTTGAGGGTCAGCAAAATACCAGTTAGCCCTCCTGTTTAGTCAAGTTGAATCTTTCACTATTGTAGAGAAAAATGAGTGTATTTTCCCCAGCCTCCTTTCCCTGTTGTTTCCTGCAATTCCAATGGAATCCAACAAATGTTTTACTTAACAATTACTGTCTGAAAAAAAAAAAAACAACAAAAACCATGTAACAGTTAATAATGAACAGAACTGGAATTTAGGAATATTTGTGATCAAGTCTTGCTCCAGATAATTATTGTTTGTGTGATCCTAGACAAACAACTTAGCTTTGTGCAACTTTCTTGTCATTAATTGTTGAAACAATTCCACCATCTGCCATATTTGTGGGAGTTTTTACAGCCAGAAGATCCTTATACAAAAAAAGGCTCAAGTGTCACACTCCATAGTTCAAAAAGGTTTTTTCTTTCATTCAAAAAAGTGATGATTTGGGAGACATGAAGAAAAAAATGATAATAAAAACAAAATCAAGAGCAGTAACAGCATCAGCGGATGAACAGAAACAAAAATTTTGCCCTTATGGTTAAGAATTTCACATTCTGCAAGGAGATAAAAGACAGAAATAAATAAGAACATGCATGATGATCTGAAGAATAAAAGACCAGTTTTATTGAAGAATCAAGAAGGATTTCCAAGAAGATAAGTACATTATGTTACCTTGACAACTAGGGATTTTTTAAATTGTGGAGAGAAAGGAAGGGCTGGTAGTCAAGGAAAGGGCAATAAGGTAGCAGACACTAGAGAAGAAAAGCCTAGCTTGTTTAATCCCTTGAGCTTAGGAACTCCTAGCTGAAGTGGACTGTGACAGAATTGTGTAACTGGATTAAGGGTGACATCAACATAATGAGTGCTCATAACCAAGAACTGGAGACAGGACAAAGGCAAAACTCACAATCTCAAATTATGCTACTTCAGAAGTGGAGCAGGTCAATGCTTCCAGACTAATCCGAGTAGGATCAGGCCTGTGAAGAACCCTGAGCTCTACAACTTGTGAGACAGGAAGACCAAATATTGCAAAATGATTTAGAAAAAGATAATGAAAAAGCATGAAGTAAGAGATGGAATTATGCCTTCTGAAAATATCAGGTCATCCTGTTTGCCAGGAATGGAGAAAAATAGCAATGTGAAATATTCCTAGTAAGAGAAGCTGAAAGCATGATGTAAATAGCTTTAAATATCAAGTTAAAGAATTTATATACTATCATAAAGGCAATACCTTCTTCTTGAGGAAAAGACTAAAGCACTTAGGTTTTTACTGCAATTGTTTTCAAGCTAACTATCCTAAGATTTCTTGAAGTTTTACTAAAACCTGAATTAGTTTCCAGAAAAAATATCTAAATATCAAATAATATGCTACTATGATTTTGATGTTTTAAAGATTAAGGTTGAGTAGCTACTGCAGCAAACACTTTTTGGGAGAAAGAATTAACTATTGCTATTAAATTGAATTTCTTCAATGTGGGTAGAGATATTGTTTTAGATATCAAGATATTCAAGATGGTTTTTACAAAATATTTTTATTTATCACATGTAAGGGGACTTTGTCAAGTAATTATATGCTTGATTGGACAGACTTTTCTTTTTCACATCCTTTCAAATTCCATGTAGACTAAGAAGATAACAGGGTATAATAGACAGAAAGCAAAGCATTGTACCCAAAGTCACATAATTTCCAAGTCTTTCCTATTAGACTGAAAAAAATGAGTTAGTTTCAGATAGAGCTCTGGTATAAAGCTTTTGTGTCCCCTTTTAATAAAGTTATGTCTGATTTTCTTACTCATGAAATTTATTTCTTTCAATTAACTTTAAAGATTAATATATCCCACTTGAACATTCCCTCATGAAAACTTCAAGTTATTTCTACATTCACTTCAAAACTATAGGTTGATTATAAAATAAGGAAAGAAAACTATGGAATTTTTCTATTTCTTTCAGTAAAATGCACCCCAGGAGTTATAAATCTTTTTAGTTATCATTAGAGAACTAAAGAGAGCTTCCAGGTGAGAATAGCTGAGTCTTCAAGAAGTTGTGTTTTGCTAGGACTCAATAAAGATAAACTGAGGCACAAAGGTCCAAGCACACAATTTATTAATAAAACATGGATCTACCAATAAACTCCCTCTCAAAATTAAGACCCTTATTGAAGGATTAAGTTCTCTTTGTATAATTTTGGGAAGTACAGAAAATAAGAAAATTAGCATCAGAGATTAATGAAAATATGAATGGCTGCAAGTTAGGATTGAATGCTGGCAGCAATTCCCTTCTTTCCTTTCATATCATTGTTTGGATCCAGCTGTATTTACAAGGGAAGAGATAGCAAACCAGATTTCTTTGGATAACACATCAGATATCCTAGAAGGATAGTTTGGTTGTGTAGAGACTACACCAGATCTCCTTGTGTGTACCTTCATCTTTCAAGGGTAACAGCTTCCCTTGATACAAGAATAAAAAGGGGATTAAAAGGAGAACTGTATTTCTAAACTTAACTTATTACACAACAGTAACATTTCTGAACTAAGTTCAGAGGGAAATAATCATGACAAGCAGTTACAGGACAAAATCAATTAACTGTAAAAATAATCAGTAAAAAGACAGAATTGATGTGATTACTTCATAAGGGACTTGCTCCAGGCTGCCAAGTTAGTATGTACCACTTAGGATTTGAATGCAATCATATGACTTGAAAGTGAATGGTGGTCTGTAGTGTCACACTAACTCACCCCACTGACCTTGTCCACATTTCTTTCACATGTTCTTTGTTTTATCCAGCTACGGAGACTTCGGTCATGATAAATTATTGGAACTGCATGGATGATCCAATCAAGCTAGGGAAAGAAGCTTTCTCCTAACTTAAACTATTTCCCTTCACAGTGTTAAGAATTTGCTTATTCAAGTATTTTATTCCTTCCTGTTAATGGGGTAAAAGTCATAGTGTTAGCACATTCAAAGGCAGCATTGAGTTAGAGATAGTTTGAACTGGCTCATGAAATCCTATTTTTAATCTGTGTGTGTGTGAGTGTGTGTGTATGTGTGTGTGTGTGTGAGAGAGAGAGAGAGAGAGAGAGAGAGAGACCATTTCTGCCTTGAAAATCAACAAATTCTAGAAATTAAAATTTCATTATTGTTTTATTGTTAGGATATGTACACATATAAGTGTTTACATCTATATCTATATCCATCTGTGTCTATCTATATTTTTGACCCCTGACTTACAAAGAACCAATTTTTACAAATTTACTACCACATTCTGGTGAAAGACAGGAATCTAAGAATTAATCTGAGCTGATGAAATCAAAGGGAGGATGAAGAGGAAAAATGAATTTCATTTCATTAACTATCATTAATAGTTAATGATAATAGATAACATTAACTCATATTAATTTTTAAATCTAATATTCATTGGTGATACATAATTTTTTTTCATTGTTGATTATAATCTAACTGGTGATTAGTTTTTCTTCCTTTTAATATCAAATTAATCATGGCTTACTTATTTTTATTGTTTTTTTGTCATAAAACTAGGTTCTAGATTAATTTATGCATTAAATGGCTTTTTATTTTCATTTTTATTACTTATTTGATTTTCAAGAGTTCTATTTTGATTGTTATTTGGTGATTTTCAACATTCTTTATAGGTGCTTTTTTTAAGTTGCATACCCCATTCATTGTTTTGTTCTTTATCTTTTATTGACATTCCCATATAAAGATATACATTTCCCCTAAAAACTGTTTTGACTACTTCCCACAAAATTTGGTATGCTTTCTCATTTTTGCCATTCTCTTTAATGAAACTATTTATTGTTTCTATGATTTGGTATTTGATTTACTCAATCTTTAAGATTAAATTATTTATTTTCTTATTAATATTTAGCTATTATTTTTAGAAGACCTATCTAGTTCATAGAGCAGAAAGTTGAGTTCCTCCATGTATATAATTTTATTATCTATTTTCTCCTCAAATTCATTTTTTTTCA